>PVKP010024070.1:0-35448 GCA_004027715.1 Plecturocebus donacophilus | reverse complement strand
TCAAAGTTATTAGTTTCTTTGCATTGGTTTAGAACATATTCTTTTAGCTCACAGAAGTTTCTTATTATCCACCTTCTGAAGCCTAATTCTGATGATTCTTCACACTCGTTTTCCATCAAGCCTTGTTCCGTTACTGATGAGGAACTAGCGTCCTCTGTAGGAGAGACTTTCTGATTTTGAGTGTTCTCAGTTTTTTTACAGTGGCTTCTTGGCATCTTTATGGTTTTATCCATCTGTCGTCTTTGTAATTACTAACTTTCAAATTAGGTCTCTAAGTGGACGTCCAGCTTGTTCATTCCCAGCTCCGGAATCTATGTACTTTTCACTGTGCGACTCGCAACGCTAGCTAAGACAGCAGCGTTGAAATTCGTGGTGCTTAATGATGATTTATAATACCAAAAACTGAAAACCTATATGTCTAATAAAGAAATGACTAAATGATACTATCACATAAAATTTTTTGAGAAATATCCAATGACAAAGTACCATGTTCTGTGAAAAATGAGGAATAGACATGAAATATGTATTAATATGGTCCTGACTGATATAATCTAATGTCACCCTAACCATCTAAGAAAACAAAAATCAAAATACAGTATGTATTCTTCCCTGTCTCTTTTCTAACCTGCCCCTCCTTACGTATTACTTTTATAATGAGGATATAAAGATTTTGCTTGCTTGCTTGTTTTGTGCTTACAATTTGAGATGATTAGGTTTTAGACTATGACTTAATTGTAACCAAGCACCATCTTACCACGAAGTAAATATTTTCTCTAAATATTTGCACTTAAAAGTGGAAAATATCCATTTGCAATATCCAAAAATAGTTAACAGAAGTTCCTCTGAATAAAGATAGCACTTTCAACCTTTCCTGAGGTGACATCTCTGATAAATTAAGTACCACCATTTCAGAAAGCAGACACATTATTCAACAAATAACCTGTTAAATAATTCTCTTATCGGGAATTTCTTATGTCTCATAAAATAGTTCAGAAAGATAACAACTATAACAGTAAGGTAGACTAGGCGATAGGCTGAGATTCAGAACACCTGTCCATTTATTTAACTATGTAACCTTGGGCAAGTTACTTCTGAGCTTCAAATTATTTATCTTTCCAACTGAAGTAACAGCCACCAATAATTATGTATTTAAAACGTACTTGCCTCTTTCACAGTACCTATATTATATTAAGTAGTTGTCATAATAGTACTAATAAAGACCTAATATTATCTCACATTTTATACACAGGTAAACTAAAATTTCTTGTAGTTAAGGTTTCCAGTACAACCCAGCCTATTACTGATGATGGAGCTGGAATGGGAACTAAAGTCTGCCTGATTACAAAGCCTGTGTCCTTAAGCTATATCAAACGGACTTTAAAAGAGATAATACTACTCTCCTTCCCTGCTTGAAAGAGTTGAGATAGAGAGAATGAAATAGATTTAGATTTTTAAATAAAATTTCCTTATGTAGGATTCTCAATTCATTTGAGAATATTTGTCCGTCATTTTCAACCCTGGTTGCACATTACAATCACCTGGAGAGTTTTACAATGTCAACACAGTGAAAAATGCAAATGTTTATGACAATAGTTTTAACCTCACAGACCCCTGAAAGAGACTTAGGGAACCCTAAGGGTCTGTGGACTACACCACTGCTCCAAGGCAGTGCTTTCTTTTAAAAAGTACATATTTAATGGGGCTGGGTGCAGTGGCTCACACCTGTAATTCCAACACTTTGGGAGGTTGAGGCGGAGGATAGCTTGAGGTCAGGAGTTCAAAACATAGTGAGATCCCCCCATCTCTAAAAAAATTAAAAGCCAAATTTGCTGGACGTGATGGTGCGTGCCTGTAGTCCCAGCTACTTAGGAAGCTGACGTGGAAGGATCGCTTGAGCCCAGGAGCTGGAAGCTGCAGTGAGCTCTGATCATGCTACTGCACTCCAGACTGGGTGACAGAGCAAAAGCCTATCTCTAAATAACAAAAGTATATGCTTAAATGTATAAATTGACGTGTGTATATGCACATTTTTAAAACTCTGGGTTAACCTGGATTGAAATCCCAGATCCATCATTTACCAGCTGTGTATTGTTGAGTGAATCATTTATCCTCTCTGAGCCTCAGTTTCCTCAACTATAAAATGAGAATAGTAATAATGCCTACCTCGGCCAGGCACAGTGGCTCATGCCTGTAATCCTGCACTTTGGGAGGCCAAGGCAGGTGGATCACTTTAAGTCAGGAGTTCGAGACCAGCCTAGCCACCATGCCGAAACCCTGTCTCTAATAAAAATACAAAAATTACCTGGGTGTGGTGGTGCATGCCTGTAATTCCAGCTACTCAGGAGGCTAAGGTAGGAGAATCACTTGAACCTGGGAGGCAGAGGTTGCAGTGAGCTGAGATCATGCCACTACACTCTCGCCTGGGGAAACAGAGCAATACTCTGTCTCAAAAAAAAAAAAAAAGTGCCTACCTCATAAAGGTGCCATAAGAATTAAACGATTCACTTATATCTAGCATTTAGCACAAAGACGTGTACATATTAACAGCCCAGTAAATGTTAAGTATTATCATTATCTATTACTTTTACTAGAAGTTTTAAAAGCTAACCTATGAAAGTATGTTTTCAGAATAAGCAGCAATAATGACTTCAGAACACTGTTTTCAATTTAAGAATACCTGTTTCAGTTTATTAACTTAAAAATGTTCATTACTGATCATACTTTTCTAAATTTTTGTTTTTTGAGACAGAGTCTCACTGTCACTCAGACTGGAGTGCAGTGGTGCGATCTTGGCTCACTGCAACCTCTGCCTCCCAGGTTCAAGCGATTCTCCTGCCTCAGCATCCCAAGTAGCTGGGACTTCAGGTGCATGCCACCATCCCTGGCTAATTTTTTTGTATTTTTAGTAGAGACAGGGTTTTACCATGTTGGCCAGACTGGTCTTAAACTACTGTGCTCAAGCAATCCAACTGCCTCAGCCTCCCAAAGTTCTGGGATTACTGGAGTAAGCCACTGTGCCCAGCCTGATCATACTTTTTAACTCATATTTACATAGTATAGTTTTCAATACTGTATCTATTTAAGCATATTAGCTGATTTATTAATACGTTAGATAATTCCTGCAGTTATTATTTTGGGTTTTGGTTGAGTTATATCATTAAGATGGGGATTACTTTTCTACTGAAATGGTAACTATCTATGATAGTTCACAATTTTGGGGTTTGTGTTGGCTTTTGTTCTTTTTCTTGAATCAGGATCTCACCCTGTCACCCAGGCTGGAATACAGTGGTATGTTCTTGGCTCACTGCAGCCCTGACCTCCAGGGCTCAAGCAATCCTCCCATCTCAGGCTCCTGAGTAGCTGGGACTACAGGTAGTACAACACTATGCCCAGCTTATTTTTTGTATTTTTGTAGAGATGCGGTCTTGCCATGCTGCCCAGGGTGGTCTCGAACTCCTGGGTTCAAGCGATCTGCCTGCCCTGGCCTCCCAAAGTGGCAACAATAACAGGCGTGAGCCACTGTGCCTAGCTGATAGATCACAATTTTAACTCAGTATTATAACAGCCAATGTGTCCCCGAGTTAATTGTTCAATTTTATAAACACTTACAGGTTTAGAGTCGCTATTAACAGTAGCAAAGCTCTGTGAAGATTCAGATTCAGGATAAAATCTAGGCAAGGCTGCCACTGCATTTGATGATGGGTCTCCGTAGCGCTGACTTGCAGTCCTGAATATTTCATGAATACCTGTATTTTAAAATTATATAATATATTCAATGTATTTCTATACAACCAATTATGTCAAAATATTTCATTTTAAAATTGAAATACTATAGTAATACTGTACCTGCACTGACTAGCTTACTCTTTATTCTTTTTGAAGATGAGTTGGAGCGGCTTCTGTTCAAAATATCTATAAAATTATATTTAAAATTTGTTAAGTGAATGAAATATATACTAAGATAATAGAAAAATCCCTCCAAAATATCTCTTTATATAACCTATAATTGAAGTACATTTCTTTCCCTTAATAATGACAGGGTTGTGTACAGATTCAGATCCTCATGACTTGAAACCGAACCCTTCCCCAACCCTGTGCCACATTCACACCTCTAAAAATCTGGAAGTTTCATGATGGCAGGGCTGACTGGATTGTCTTTTTGCACCATTACTCTTGAGTTCTGAATTGGAAATTAACAGAGACTACAGACTAAATTGAACCTGGAGTTCCAGCGTAGCTGATTAATGTAAGGGGTTTCAAATCTAGTACCACACCAGAAGTCAGTTTGAGCCTCACAAAACCCTCTGCATCAGTTTAAGATTGCACACTCATGCACCCATATGAAACTCCGTAACTTCTAGGTTACTGAGGAGTCAAATTGAAATTTGGAAGAACAGTGATTTGCCTAAAATTGCTTAACAGGAAAAGGTACAAAGCATTAACAAACTCATAAAACCTCAACATTTTTCCTTTTTTCTCTCCTAGTAGAAAAGAACCAGATCTCATAAAACATTTCTATCAAGTGAATTTCTATCAAGTGAAGGGTCACACAAAAGTAGGGTTGTTTTCTGATCACAGAAATGCAGTAGTCTGTAAGTAAACACTACAAAAGTCTTCTAGAAGAAAAATCTCCTCAAACAACTTGATAATGTTTTAATTCAGAAATTCAAGATAAGTATTACTCGATCCACTCACTAAGAGTTATTTCTACTTTTTGGTGGTTATAGTCTACCAAACCCAAGTTTTTTCTCCTCCTTCTCTGCCTTCATGGTAATTCTACATAAACATTTAGATGATATTCCATATGCTAAAATATTTTATGGCTTACACATAAAACATCAATAAAATCACTTAAATTCTGAGTTATCAATATAGAAAAATTGTAGTGGGGTCAATACCCTTTTTGATACAATCTCTTAAAACTAATACATGTTGTTTTGGTTGAGTACTGTTAACAGTCATGTATAATCAATATAAATCCAACTTGAATCTTAATTGTCATGTTTCAATAAAATGGTTTGAGTAATAATTTTGAAATGTATTATTTCAGTATAAAAATTGTCACAGTGATTAGAAATAAGAGAATAGCCTACTCTACTATCAAAAATAAATATGTCAAATGTATTTAGTTCATTTCATAATTTAAGTGGCTCTCCCCTTAGAACCTCCCAATTTACCACAGGAAATGATATTGAGAATTCAATTGGCTAAATTATTCTGCCTCTGATAAAACTGAGTAGAAATGCTATTCCAAGTTTAGAGTCAAGAGAAGAACTAGGCTTTCAGAAAATTTAAAACTCATCTCTGAACCACACTATTAGTCACTGCCATGCTAAGAAAACTGGTATGCTGGCTACATTCCTTGACTTCTCCAGGCCTAAAACAAGTAAACAAAATGAAAAAGGATCTGCTTCCTCTTACTCTCCTGAAATTCAGTTGTGCTGGTTTTCCCTTGCACTTTATATACTTTTGAAGACTTTTTTTTTTTTTTTTTTTTTTTTTTTGAGAAATCTTGGTCTGCCACCCAGGCTGGAATGCAGTGGCGTGATCTTGGCTCACTGCAACCTCTGCCTCCAGATTCAGGCGATTCTCATGCCTCAGCCACCTGAGTAGCTGGGACTATAGGCACGCACCACCACGCCTGGTTAATTTTTGTATCTTTAGGAGTTTCACCATATTGGCCAGGCTGGTCTCAAACTCCTGGCCTCAAGTGATCCACACACTTTGGCCTCCCAAAGTGCTAGAATTACAAGAAGATATTTTAATAAATATCACCAATATCTTCACTTTAACAGTATTACAATGCCAACTCTTAACTAGTCTAACAGAAATCTAACAACCCACAAAGGTACTACTGGAAATGTTTTGCTAGAAAGCCATAAAGATTTAAGTGTGCTGACTGCCTGCATTGTCCAAGTATAGTGTTAGAAAACTAGGTCCTCCCTCCTTCATGAATATAAACAGTTGCTGGAAGATGGGTATAGCCAGAGGCTACAGCACATGCTGGCAGACAGACCAGAGACTCTATAACCATGCAGCACCTATTCATTTTATAGTCATGTATCAAGATGACAGTTTGATGAGGCAGTTGCTTAGACATCAGAACCCCCATCAGACACTAACACAAACGTATTAAGCATATTATGATATTTTAAAAAAAAGCATTCCAAACACTTCCTTTTCTGTACATCTGAGTTTAAGGGAGAAAAAAAATTAATAAACAGTCTACTTGGCTCCATTAAAAATTATGATTTTCAATCTCAGAAAGCTCACAATGCTGTTCAGGTCATCTTAACCCTCAATTAACTTAGCTATTTCCTTTTGCTCACACCTGTTATTTTATCCTCTCACCTACTTACTCCAGTTTTCAACTACATTCCTGCCTTGATTCTCACAAGTTCTTACTGACCTTTACTCTCCCTCTTTCCTCTAACTCCTTACAAAAGAACAACAACATCAAGGACAGATAAGATATCCCATATATCTTCCATTAGAAACAACCATCTTAAGAAACCTTACTTCACTGAAAGTAAATGCTTACTTGAAATGGCTGGTTTTGAACTTGTTATCTCTCTAACAAAGATCAGTTCATCATCATCCTCATCCTGAGTTTCTTCTACTTTCTTCTGCCATGGCTCCAGCTCTTCTTCTTCACATTCCATCAAGAGTTCTGTCATTTTTGGAATGTCTAATTTTCAAAAGGAGAGAAGCAAGCTTTATTTTCAAAGGGAAAAATACTTTTTGTGCAATACACAGTATAAGATGCACTTTAATAATCCTAATAGCAATTACTGACATGATATTTGGTTGTTTTTTTCTTTTTTGAAATGGAGTTTTGCTCTTGTCACCCAGGCTGGAGTGAATGGCGTGATCTTGGCTCACTGCAACCTCCATCTCCTAGGTTCAAATGATTCTCCTGCCTCAGCCTCCTGAGTAGCTGGGATTATAGGTGCCCACCACCACACCTGGTTAATTTTTATATTTTTAGTAGAGATGGGGTTTCACCATGTTGACCAGGCTGGTCTCGAACTCCTGACCTCAAGTGATCCACCTACCTTGGCCTCCCAAAGTGCCGGGATTACAGACATGAGCCACCAGGACCAGCCTACTGACTTGTTAATTTGTAATCAGTACATGGTAGCAAAAGAAATTCAGAACTAAATCTCTAAGATCTAAACTAGTCAAACTTGGATAGACAGATAGGTAATGAAGGAGAGTAGTCATTTACAGTGGCCAAGACATTTTAGGATCAAATCCAAACAAAGTGAGTTTTAGTTATGTGACTAGAAAGATTATATGTACAAAAAAGATTGTACCTATTATCTGAAAAAAAACCCCAAAACTCCACTTGTATTAACAAAAGAGAGATAAACCAAGAATAAGAGACAATAGATAAGGATATATACTAGGAAAACAGAACCAGACTCAGGTGTATCAGGCACAGAGCAAAGCAGGGATAAGGTACAGACTGAAAATGGGGAAATTAGGTGAAACTTAATTCCATTCCAGGACAGAGTAGACATTTCTCATTTGAAGAAACTAAGTAAAAAACATACTGTGAATATCACCAGTCTACAAGTTCTGACCAAACTCAGATCTCCTGGGAAGCATTTTAGTGCCTCACTCTTAAATATGGTTTAATATTTAAACATGGATGGACAACCAATGAGTACCAGAAAATTAAGGAAAACCTTCAATGTGAAAGACCAAAGCAATAAGACAGATAAAAGGATTTTAAAGAAAACCAAGAGCTAGGCAGGATGGTGGACTAGATGCAGCCAGGTGGAACAGCTGCCACCCAGGGACTAGGATGACTGGCACAATCCTAACAGATCTTCAAAGGGAAGGCACTGAGCGGGCTGAGAGAAGACAAAGAAGCCGGACTGAAGCAGGAGAAAACTGAGAAGCCTGCATGGGGCTACTGTGAACTGGGACTGGTTCCTGGCCCCCAATGACTCCGGGGGAATGAGTGAGTTAAACTGGCAAGGAGCAACTCGCTCTTGCCAAGGACCTCTGGGAATCCCGGCAGGAGGAGATCCCTCGATTACCACGGACACTTTAGTTGGCAGGGAGAGCTGATTAGAGAAGTGGTAGAGGCAGCACGCTAGCTAGCCAGTGTGAAGCCCAGAGGATTTGTTGCTGTAGCATCTGTACTGGAGCACAGCCCGGGATGCTCAACCCCCTAGGCTCTGCTTGCTCCCATAGGAGACTCTAGCACTAGGGGAACTGTCAGACCTGAACTCTGTAGGGTGGTCTTGCCCATCAGACAGGGCCGGTCTGACCTGAGCACTCTTTGGTCTGCTGTCCTACTCTGGGGCCCCAGCCTGGCCATTCCTGCTTGCAGTACCGCCTAGGGTGCCCTGATGGCCCACATCACAGCTCCTGAGTGGGCCAACCAGGCTTGACCAGCAGAGAGCTCCAGCAGAGTTGCCCCTGTGGCCATGCACTGGGCCACCTGCTCATTCTCCCCACTCTAGCTTACTCGGGGCCCACGACCACCCTCCACATCACTTTGCTAGTGTGTATATGCGCAGGTGGATCTTGCCTTCTCTGCCTTGCAAGCACACATGTATATGTGCACCTTGCCCTGCCTGCTGCCAGTGGGTGCACTCCGCCCACCCTCCTCTGCCATACTGCCATTGTAGTCAAACCCCTGTGCCTACCAGCACCCCGACCCTGAGCGAGCACTGCCACTAGAATGTAACCAGGCACAGAGAACAGTGGACCCTCCCTCACCCTGAGCAGCCATCTCTGCCTGTATCAACATGTACAAAGGGCGCATACAGTCCTGCATCAGCCAGTGCCGATCCCCATGCTAATGCCACCACCAGCATGATCGTATGCACAGTTGCCAGCTGGGGCCCCTGCACCCCTAAGCCAAGCTGCCTCTGCTATTTTTGTGAAAGCCTACGTGGAAGCCGCTAGCACCCTGCAGTAACTGATGAGCATGCACTCCGTTGTGCTGCCACTGGCATGTGTGAACAAGGACAGACCCTGCTGTCACTGCCCTATGAAACAGTTTGGCTGGCACCACCAATTGGCACACTGGGACAAGAGGTCCATAAACACCTCAGTCCCCACAGCATAGTGGGTTCCTAACCTCGAGAAGCCAGAGAAAAAAGTAGAGGACCGGTATCAGTCCTGCAAAATTAAAGCGTGCACTCCAGGAGTTGTAAGCTGAAACTTGGCCCCCTAAAATCTTCTAGAAATGAAGCCAGTTGACTGAATCTACCTTATACCACAATCAAACCCTTAAGGTCATCAAATAGGACAAAAGAAAAAAAAAACATCCAAAGGTCAGCGACTTCAAAGACTGAAGGAACATCAGCTCACAAAGATGAGACAGAACAAGCAAAAGAACTCTGACAACTCAAAAAGGTGGAATGCCTTCTTTCCTCCAAACAACTTACTAGTTCTCCAGCAAGGGTTCCGAAGGGGCTGAGACAGCTGAAAGGACAGAAAAAGAATTCAGAATATGAATAGGAATAAAGGTCATCAAGATGCAGGAGTACACTGAAACCCAATCTAAGGAAGCTAAGAATCATAATAAAACAATACAGGAGCTGACAGACAAAATAGCCAGTATAGAAAAGAATATAACTGACCTGACAGAGCTGAAAAACATACAAGAATTTTATAATGCAATCACAAATATTAATAGCAGAACAGAAAAAGCGGAGGAAAGAATCTCAGAGCTTGAAGACTGGCATTCTGAAATAAGACAGCCAGAAAAATATAGAGAAAAAAGAATGAAAAGTAACAAACAAGACTTCTGAGAAATATGGGATTATGTAAAGAGACTACTAAACACCCACATCAAAAAGACAGGAAGATCTCAATTTAACAACCTAACATAACAAAAAGAATTAGAATTAGATAACCAAGAGCAAATCAATTCCAAAGCTAAGAGAGAAGAAAAGAAATAACCAAAATCAGAGCTAAACTGAAGGAGACTGAGACATCAAAAGATTAATAAATCCAAGAGATTTTTTTTTTGAAAAAAATTAATAAACTAGACAGGCCACTAGCTAAACTAATACAGAAGAGAGAAGATCCAAATAAACACGAATAGCAAACAAAGGGGATATTACAACTGAACCCAGAAAAATACAAATAAACATCAGACAATATTATGAACACCTCTACGAACACCAACTAGAAAATCCAGAAAAAAAAAAGAATAAATTTCTGGACACATTCACTCTCCCCAGACTGAACCAGAAATAAACTGAAACCCTGAACAGAAAAATTATGAGCTCTGAAATTCAATCAGTAATAAAAAGTCTACCAACCAAAAAAAGGTGAGGACCAGATGGATTCACACTTGAATTCTACAAGATATACAAAGAAGAGCTTGTGCTATTCCTACTGAAAGTCGTTTCTAATTCATTCTACGATAAGGCCAGCATCATCCTGATAACAAAACCTGGAATAGAAACAACAACAAAAAATTTGGCTGGATGAGGTGGCTCACACCTGTAATCCCAACACTTTGGAAGGCTGAGGCGGGTGGTTAACTTGAAGCCAGGAGATGGAGACAAGCCTGGATTAACATGGTGAAACCCCGTCTCTACTAAAATACAAAATTAGCCAGGGTGATGAATGCCTGTAATCCCAGCTACCTGTGAGACACAGTAAGACTGTGACTGCGGCAAAAAAATAAAAAATAAAAAATAAAAAATAAATAAAGAACAGCTTAGCCAGGCATGATGGCACGTACTTCTGTCCCAGCTACTCAGAATACTGAGGTGGGTCTCCCGAGCCCCGGGAGGTTGGGGATGCAGTGAGCCATGATGGCATCACTGTACTCCAGTCTAGGAAACAGAGTAAGGATCTGTCTCCAAAAAAAAAAAAAAGAGGAGGAAGAAGATAAAGATCAGCAATATTATACAACATTTCTCTCTCATTCACCCTTTTTTTCTCAGGAAGAATCCACCAAAATGAGACTTATGAAGAACACAAGATGAAGAAAATCTGACATTTGGCACAAATCAAAAACAAAAGAAAGTCCCAGGACAATAGCTGTGCAGTAGGCCTACAGAGCAAACAGCCAGAGTAGTGCAGGAGAATACCACTTCCAGGAGACCTGGCGATCCTCCAAAATATTAAACATCAAATAGTGATATAACCTGACAAGTTTCACAGTATAGGAAAAGTGAATTAAGAGGCCATGGGGCCAGGCACAGCAGTGGCGCATGCCTGTAGTTCCAGCTACTCGGGAGGCTGAGGAGTGAGAATCTCTGGAACCTAGGGATGGGGAGGTGCAATGAGATTGAAACACTGCACTCCAGCCTGAGACACAGAGCTAGACTTTGTCCCCGCCCCCCAAAAAAAAAGAGTCAACAGAAGGAGCCAGGCACAGGGGCTCACGATCTTAATCCCAGCACTTTGGGAGGCCAGGGTGGGCGGATCACTTGACACCACGAGTTCGAGACCAGCCTGGCCAACATGGCAAAACCTAGTCTCTACTAAAAATACAAAAATTGGCTGGGTGTGATGGCGCATGCCCAGCTACTTGGGAGGATGAGGCAGGGGAATTGCTTGAACCCGGGAGGAGGTTAAGTGAGCTGAGATCGCACTACTGCACTCCAGCCTCAGCATGAGACGCTGCCTCAGAAAAAAACAAAAAACGAAAAACGAAAAAGCCAAAAACCAAAAAACCAAAAAGCTTTCAGATCAACATCTTTGATGAACATGGACGAAAAAATCCTCAACAAAATACTGGCAAACCAAATACAGCAGTACATCAAAATGCGTATCTACGACTATCCTGTGGGCTTTATCCTGGGATGCAGGATAAAGTTGCATTCAACGCATGCAAATCAATAAATGTAATTTATCACATAAACAGAACTAAGGACAAAAACTATCTGGTTATCTCAATAGATGCAGTAAAGGCTATTGATAAAATTCAACGCCCCTTTGTGTTAAAAATTCTCAATAAATGGCTGGGCACGGTGGCTCATGTCTGTAATCCCAACACTTTGGGAGGCCGAGGTGGGTGGATCACAAGGTCAAGAGATCGAGACCTCAGTGATGGGCAGCTATCGCAAATCCTTAAAAAAAAAAAAGAGATCGAGACCATCCTAGTCAGCATGGTGAAACCCCATCTCTACTAAAAATACAAATATTAGCTGGGAGTGGTAGCGCCCACCTGTAGTCTCAGCTACTTAGGAGGCCGAGGCAGGAAAATCACTTGAACACGGGAGGCAGAGAGGTTGCAGTGAGCCGAGACTGCACCATTGCACTCAAACCTGGCAACAGAGCAAGACTCCTAAAAAAAAAAAAAAGTCTCAATAAACTAGGTATTGAAGGAACATACCTCAAAATGGTAAGAGCCATCTATGACAAGCCCACAGGCAACATCACACCGAATGGGCACAAGTTGGAAGCACTCTGCTGGAAAACCAGCACAAGACGAGGATGCCCTCTTACCATTCCTATTCAACACAGTATTGGAAGTCCTGGCTAGAGTGATTAGGCAGGAGAAAGAAATAGAAGGCATACAAATAGCAAGAGAGGAAGTCAAACTATCCCTGTTTGCAGACAGCAGGAGCCAGTATTTAGAAAACCCCATAGTCTCAGCCCAAAAGTTTCTTAAGCTGATAACTTCAGCAAAGTCTCAGGATACAAAACTGACATACAAAAATCACTGACATTCCTATACACCAACAACAGTCAAGCCAAGAGCCAAATCAGGAACACAATCCCATTCAGGATAGCCACAAAAAGAATAAAATATCTAGGAATAGAGCTAACCATGGAAGTTAAAGATCTCTTCAATGAGAATCACAAAACACTGCTGAAAGAAATCAGAGATGACACAAATACATGGAAAAACATTCTGTGATCATGAGTAGAAAGAATCACTATCATTAAAATGGCATACTGCTCAAAGCAATTTATAGATTCAACGATATGCTTATCAAACGACTAATGACATTCTTCATAGAACTAGAAAAAGCTATTTTAAAATTCATATGGAACCAAAAAAGGCCTGGATAGCCAAGGCAAACCTAAGCCCAAAGAACAAAGATGAAGGCATCATGCTACCCGCCTCCAAACTGTACAGGGCTACAATAACCAAAACAGCATGGTTCTAGCACAAAAACACACATATAAACCAATGGAACAGAAAAGAGAGCCCAGAAATAAGGCCACACACTTACAACCATCTGATGTTCGACAAAGCTGACAAAACATGCAATGGGGAGAAGACTTCCTATTCAATAAATGGTGCTGGGTAACTGAATAGCCACATGCAGGAGACTGAAACTGGACCCCTTCCTTGTATCATACACAAAAATTAATTCAAGATGGATCAAAGACTTCAATGTAAAAGCAAAAACTATAAAAACCCTGGAAGACAACCTAGGCAATACCATTGTGGACGTAGGAATGGGCAGACTTGATGGCAAAGACATGAAAGGCAATTGCAACAAAAGAAAAAATTGACAAATGGGCTCTAATTAAATGAAAGCGCTTCTGTACAGCAAAAGAAACTACAGACAGAGGAAACAGACAACCTACAGATGGGAGAATAATTTTGCAAACTGGGCATCTGAAAAAGGGTTAATATCCAGCATCTATAAGGAACTTAAACAAATTTACAAGAAAAAAGCAAACGATCCCATTAAAAAGTGGGCAGTGGATGTGAACAGACGCTTATCAGAAGATGACTGCATATAGCCAATAGGCACATGAAAAAAAGTACATCACTGATGATTACAGAAATGCAAATCAAAACCACACTGAGATATAATCTCTCACCTGGTGGAATGGCTATTATTTAAAAACAAAACAAAACAAAATAACAGACGCTGGGGAGGTTGCAGAGAAAAAGGAACACTTTATACACTGTTGGTGGGAGTGTAAATTAGTTAAAACACTGTGGAAGACAGTGTGGCAATTCCTCAAAGAGCTAAAAACAGAACTACCATTAGACCCAACGATCCTATTACTGGGTATATACCCAAAGGAATGTAAACTGTTCTATCATAAAGACACATGTATACATATGTTCACTGTAGCACTATTCATAGGAGCAAAGACATGGAATCAAACCAAATGCCCATCAATGGTAGACTGGATGAAGCATATGTGGTACATATACACCATGGAGTACTATGCAGTCATAAAAAAGAGCAACGTCATGTCCTCTACAGGAACACGGATGGCGCTGGAGGCCATTATCCTTAGGAAACTAACACAGGAATGGAAAACCTAATACCACATGTTCTTACTTATAAGCTGGAGCTAAATGATGAGAACACAACAGATACTAAGAGGGGAACAACAGATGCTGGTGTACTTGAGGGTAGAGGGTGGGAGGAAGAAGAGAATCAGGAAAAATAACTCATGCGTATGAGGCTTAATACCTGAGTGATGAAATAATCTGTACAACAAACCCCCAAGACATGAGTTTACCCATAACAAACCTGCAAATGTATCCCTGAACTTAAAAGTTAAAAAAAAAAGACAGAGATAATACAGAGAGTAAGAGACAATGATAGGATACAATTAGCATCTTTAGAGAGATAAGGAAAGAATATTATATAAACACAGCCAAAATTCAGTTAAAAAAAAAAAAAAGAAAAACACGTCAAATGCCAAAGTTGAGTAAATGTGGAACCAAAAGACAAAAATACATATATCAAACACAGAAAACAAGATTGGTAGAAAAATCAATTTTAAAGGTACAAAATGCACCTAACAAAAGCTCCAGGAAAAAATAAGAGAAAAAGGAGAGAAGTAATCAAAGGAAAATACAAGAAAAATTCCTAGTTCTTACGGACATAAATCTCCAGAATGAAAGGGCCCACTAGCAGCCAGTACAACGATCAAGAGTAAAAACTACACTACAGGGACATATTATGGAATTTCAGAATACTGGAAATAAAAAAAATACTTTAAAACTGTGTTGGAGGGGAAAATGAAAATAATGCTTTAGAAAGTCTTAATAAAAACAATTTTCCATTTAGAGTTCTATATTCAGCCAATCTTCTCTTCAAGCATAGGTACATATGCTTTCATTAAGTATAAAGGCCAGGTGGTTGGGTACAGTGGCCCAGGCCTGTAATCCCAGCACTTTGGGAGGCCGAGGCGGGTGGATCGCTTGAGGCCAGTAGTTCAGGACCAGCCTAGACAAGATGATGAGACACTGTCCCTACCAAAAATACAAAAATTAGCTGGGTACGGTGGTGCGCAACCTGTAGTTTCAGCTGCTTAGGAGGCAGAGCCATGAGAATCGCCTCAACCTGGGAGGCGGCGGTTGCAGTGAGCCAAGATAGGGCCCTGCCACTGCACTCCAGCCTAGGTGATGGAGTGAGACTGTCTCAAAACAAACAAACAAACAAGAATAAATAACAGTTTAGGCAGGCATGGTGGTGTGCACCTCTAGTCCTAGCTACTCCGAAGTCTGAGGTGGGAAAATCACCTGAGCCATGAAGGCGCCACTGCACACCAGTCTAGGCAACAGGATAAGGCCTTATCTCAAATAAATAAATAAGAATAAAAATAAAGACCAGCAATATTATACAACATTTCCCTCTCATTCACCCTTTCTCAGGAAGAATCCACCAAAAAGGAATTTAAGAAGGAAAACATCAAAGGATGCAGAAAATACGACATTCAGCACAATATAAAAACAAAAGAAAAGTCCCAGGGCAATAGCTGTGCAGCAGGCCTAGAGCAACAAGCCAGAATAGTGTAGGAGAATACCACTCCCAAGAGACCTGCCAATCCTCCAAAATATTAAACTTTAAATAGCTAGATAACCTGACAAGTTTCACAGTGCAGGAAAAGCGAATTAAGAGGCCATGAGGCCGGGCATGGTGGTGGGATACCCCTGCATTCTGAGCTACACAGGAGGTGGAGGCACAAGAATCACTGAAACCTGGGAGGGGGAGGTGCAGTGAGCCAAGATCGTGCCACTGCACTCTAGCCTGGGCGACAGCTGGAGACATCGTCTCAAGAAAAAAAGGGGATGATGGATATGGCCGGGCACAGTAGCTCACAATCTTAATCCCAGGACTTTGGGAGGCTGAGGCAGGCTTGAGGTCAGGAGTGTGAGACCAACATCGCCCACATAGCAAAATCCCATCTCTACTGAAAACAAAAATACAAAAATTTGTGGTGCATGGTGGCTAATGTCTTTAATCCTAACTAGGTGGGAGGCTGAGGCATGAGAATCGCTGGAACCCGGGAGGTGGAGGTACACTGAGTTGAGATCACACCACTGCACTCCAGCCTGGGTGACAGCGTGAGGCTCTGTCTTAGAAAATAAAGAAAAAGAAGGATGCTCTGGGAGGGTGTGGGTGGCTATAGTTTTTAATAAACTTTGCTAATTTATAAAATGAAACATTTTAATTAAGCAATATATAAAAAAAGGAAGAGAAAAAAGAAAACTTATCCATCATAATATATTAACAAGTACCATGCTCACCTGTGAACAGTATTTATTACAGTTATTATAAAATCATCGAATATGGTTCACTCAAAAATTGAGATATTACATTGAGAGATGCTTAAAAAGAGGGAAAATTTTAAGAAAACTAAAATCCTCATCTTCCTTGATAGAAAATCACTAGGTAATGGCAAAACTTGATGATTCAAGAGACAACTGTATGTACATATGAGTTTCAAAAATGATTAAATGTGGAAGGAATTATTAGAAAAACAGCTAAACAACTGAAAGTACATGTTTTCAATTTTTTAGCTTGAAAAAACAGGGAGTATATAGGAACGTGCATGTGCCCACACATACACACTTATCTCTACCTCTTTCTCTCCTTTACTCCCTCCCTTCAAGAGACTTGAACCCAGGAGGCAGAGGTTGCTGTGAGCTGAGAGCATGCCACTGCACTCCAGTCTGGGTGACAGAGTGATAATCTATCTTAAAAATAAATAAATAAGTAAATATTTGTTTTTAAGAAAATGTGTCCACTTCTGTCTCCAATCTTTTCTTTTGAAGAAAGGTTTACAGTATAAAAAACATGTCTATTGGTATCAACAACAGCAGAAATACTTACTTTTTGGTTGAAAAGTTTTGTTGTCATCCATCAAGTTGCAAGGTCACCTAAGTACCAACACATTACATGAATCAGTGTTATGAGTCACTTTAACATTAAGTTTTGAAACATGAAACCTGAGATCCAAAATCTTTGGATCTAATTTTGATCTCCAGCACACTCACCATATGACTCCAGACAAGATAGTAAGCTAGGTCTCAGTTTTCCACCCTCTAAAATAAAGAGACTAGTGTGAATTTTGTTGAATTAAATGCATACAAATTTAGTCTTTTTCTCCGACAAAAAGCCCACCTTTTGAGTTTGATATGTTTAATACATACAGGTAATTCATTTTCCATAATTGGTTCATTCCCAAATGAATGCAAATTTACTAAATGTTAAATGTATTAACTACTTGAAGAAATCTGAGTTATCGTATTACAAATAAACTTTAAAAGGTATCTTTATCCAAAAATGAGTAATTATCCTGTAATACATCTGTTTTAGTAAATCTAATTCTGAAATGCTAAATGACATTAATCTTTAACTAATGCCTATTCTTCACATTTCAGAAATATTATTACTATAAGAAAACACATACATTTAGATATTTTTAGTTTTTGAATAAACTCTAAACCGAAAAGTAACAGAAAAAAATAATTGGATAAATTACATAACAGATCAATTCATTATAAAGTAACTACTCATTGTCTTTTGTGCTCAAGGTACTGTGCTAGGTTCTAGGGAAAATACAAAGATGAGTAAGTCACAGTCCTTGTCTTCAGAAGTTAACAATCTGTCTATGGTTCCTTGGGCTTTGCAAAAAGCTGTTACATTAAACATTATCAAAAAAATGTTGCTTTCTGAAACAGGAATTTGTATTCTGAATTCTTATGCACTGCACATAAGATATATTCTACACACAGAATAAACACTTTTAAAATACTATTTCAGTTATAAAACAAAAAAGGTAAAAATTAGACATCAGAAATCTAAAGCAGGATAGATACAGAGAGCTAATTCAGTCTCCACATTTGCCTTTATCCTCCAACTGGCAAAAGCAAACTTTCCCTAATTCCAAATTATTTGGACTGAATTAGACCAAAGGGGAAAATACTACTTTAACTCCAGAAGAAGTTACTTATATAAATGTTTGGATTTCTACAAGAGTCTCTAGTAAATTCTGTAATTTAGTAAATGTCCCTAGTTCTGAGGTCTGACTATTCACATCTCTTTAAACTCACCTACTTGAATAGTTAGTGCGTGTTCCTAAATTAGAATTAAGGTAATGCATATGTCACATAGACAAATATAAGGCAATTCTTGCTCACCATTAAGGATCTACTGCTACCAAGAGCATGTAATTTTTTTTTGACGTGCAGTTGATTTTTTATATTATGCTTTAAGTTCTGGGGTACATGTGCAGAACGTGCAGGTTTGTTACATAGGTATACACGAGCACAGAATTTTTTAAAGTCACAATTGCACAGCCTATGAGACTCATATAACACTAGTTTTTTATTTTTTATTTTTATTTTTTAGAGACAAGGTCTCTTGCTATGTTGCCCAGGCTGGAGTGCAGTGGCTATTCACAGGCACGACTGATCATCACATACCATACGGCCTAGAACTCTTGGGCTCAAGTGATCCTCCCACCTCAGCCTTCTAAGTAACTGGGACTACAGGTGCACATCACTGTGCCCGGCTTAACACTTCAATTAAATGATCATATAAAATATTTATTGGCATAATCATCCTAAAATGATTACTAAATGTACGAGTAGTCTATATAAACAAATCATATCTACTGCCTATGGTTATAGAGATAGCTTGTGAGACCCAATGCAGCCCCTAAGGAGTCTCAATTGGTAAGTTCATAAACACTCTAAAAGTTGGCTATCTTTGGATGCCAAGTGATAAATTAGTCCAAAGCTGTGCTGTCCAATGAGGTAACCACTAGCCACATGTGGCTACTTCAACTTTATTAAAAAATAAAAATCCAGACCAGACACAGTGGCTCACATCTGTAATCCCAGCACTCTGGGAGGCTGAGGTGGGTGGATCACGAGGTCAAGAGTTCAAGACCAGCCTGGCCAATATGGTGAAACCCCATCTCTACTGAAAATACAAGAAAACTAGCTGGGTGTGGTGGCGCGTACCTGTAGTCCCAGCTACTAGGGAGGCTGAGGCAGGAGAATCACTTGAACCTAGGAAGCGGAGGTTGCAGTGAGCCCAGATTGCGCCACTGCATTCCAGCCTGGGCAATAGAGGGAAACTGTTTCTCAAAAAAAAAAAAAAAAATCCAGCTCCTCAGTCACTCTAGCCACATTTCAAGTGCTCAAAAACCACAAGTGGTTAGTGGCTACTGTAGTGGATGGTGTGGCCATGGAATTTCTATGGGACAACACGTCAAAAGAATACTACCATACTTAGTTCCAGTTTTAAAAATAAACAAATATATAAAATTTCATGGATTCCTTTGGGGAAGGATTGAAGCCTTCTAAAACTATCATCACAAAAACCCCTAAAGTCACCACATCAGAATTTTGGTGGTAAGGAAGGAATTGTATGGGGGATTAAGTAAGCTGCCAGAGAAATGGAATATCCACCAAAGATATGTAGTGGGAATCTTAGAACTCCTTTAATAGCAACTCCAGAGGGTCTCTAGGTTCTGCAACTCAGAGTTGGCATCAAAATAGGCAAAAGAGGAAAGAACACTCTATATTTCAGCTATTGATTCAGGCGGGGATACTATGCCCATGTTAACACTGTTCTTCTGGGGGAAAAATGAATTCTGAAAACTGACTTATGAAACACCTGTTGAACACCAACCATTCATTTTTTTTGAAGACTGCCTGCATGAATAATTTCTACTTACTTATTGTTTCTTTCAGCTTTTATGTATCTAAAATTCAACTACGTTTTAAAAGAGTTTGCTCTACAAAAAGTTAAAAATAATAGATTAACATAGTTAAAATGGTAAATAGGGTCAGGCACAGTGGCTCATGCCTGTAATCCCAGCACTTTGGGAGGCCAAGGTGGGCAGATCACGAGGTCAGGAGTTTGAGACCAGCCTGACCAACATGGTGAAACCCTGTCTCTACTAAAAACACAAAAATTAGCCAGGAGTGGTGGTGTGTGCTCGTAATCCCAGCTACTCAGGAGGCTAAGGCAAGAGATTGCTTGAACCTGGGAGGCGAAGGTTTCAGTGAGCCAAGATCACACCATTGCACTATAGCCTGGGTGACAGAGCGAGACTACAACTCAAAAGAAAAAAAAAAAAAAGGTAAATAGTATATGTATTTTGCCACAATAAAAAACATTTAAATAGTTAATGGATGCCACTTTATACCCACTAGGATGGCTAGAATCAAAAGACAGATAATCACAAGTGTTGGCTAGAATGTAGAGAAACTGGAACTCTTTTTTTTTTTTTTTTTTTTTTTGAGACAGAGTCTTGTTCTGTCGCCAGGCTGGAGTGCAGTGGCGCACTCTCAGCTCACTGCAATCTTCACCTCCTGGGTTCAAGCAATTCTCCTGCCTCAGCCTCCCGAGTAGCCACCACGCCCAGCTAATTTTTGTATTTTTTAGTAGAGACAGGGTTTCACCATGTTGGCCAGGATGGTCTCCATCTCTTGACCTCGTGATCTGCCTGCCTTGGCCTCCCAAAGTGTTGGGATTACAGGCGTGAGCCACCACGCCCGGCTGAGAAATTGGAACTCTTATACACTGCTGGTGGGAATATGAAATGGTGCAGCCACTGTGGAAAACACTTTGGCAGTTCCTCACGACATTAAACAGAGTTGTCACATGACTCAGCAATTATACTACTAGAGACAGACAATTGAAAACATATGTCCACACACAAATTTGCACATAAATGTTCATAGCAGCATTATTCACAATAGCCAAAAAGTGGAAACAACTCAAATACCCATCACTTCAAGAATGGATAAACAAAATGTGATATATCCACACAACTGAATACTATTTGGCAATAAAAAGGAATGAAGCACTGATACATGTTATAATATGGATGGGCCTTGAGAACATTATACTAAGTGAAGAAAGACAGTCAAAGAACTGCATATGATTTCATTGATATGAAATGTTCAGAAATGGCAAATCCATAGAAAGTAGAGCAGTGGCTGCATATGGCTGGGAGGGTTGGTGGGAAATGGGAAGTGACTGTTAATGGGTACAAGGTTTCTTACTGGGGTGATGAAAATGTTCTAAAATTAACTGTGGTGCTACTTGCACAACTGTGAAAACACTAAAACCATTGAATTGCACACTTCAAATGAGTAAATTGTATGCTATATAAATTATATCTCAATAATGTGATCAAGAAAATAATAAGCTGGTAGGATATAAGCTTGGGAGTAACGTGGAGAGAGTACTAAAAAAGAACCTAACAAAGAGAGCAAAGCTGTAAGATTCTGGAGTAGAGAGAGAAAAGGAGAGTAGGTAAACATTCAAGTCCTGATGATACCATCTAAACATCTAAAGCTAGCCATGCCTAAAGCAAATTATCCTAAAGCTTTTCAGTTAAGAGAGAAAAAAATTACTCATTTTTGGTTTAATCTACTTTGAGCTAGGTTTCCCGCAACTGTGTTTAAGACTATTAATAAACTCATCAATGTTACCCCATTTTTCAAACCAGGGTCAACAGACTTCTCAGGAAAATAGATAAATTACAGATTGTGCAGGAGAGCTCTGTAACAATATAATTCCTTTTGTTTTGCTAATTTTTGCTATCTAAAAAAATTAACATAAGCCTACTCTGGGGATTCCCTGGGTGACCACCTTATATACCTAAATAATGTATTTGCACTAAATGAAGGGCAATGACAATATTGTTAGCTATAGAAATGAAGGTACTGAAAGGGTTCAAATGAAAAAACCTTGCTATTATATATAGTAAGTATGAATTACAGGTATGGAAAACTCAATAG
Source organism: Plecturocebus donacophilus (assembly GCA_004027715.1). Classification (NCBI taxonomy): domain Eukaryota; kingdom Metazoa; phylum Chordata; class Mammalia; order Primates; family Pitheciidae; genus Plecturocebus; species Plecturocebus donacophilus. The sequence continues at coordinate 13,484 of PVKP010024070.1, read as the reverse complement.
AAGTAGGCAGTGACTGTTTCAGCAAAATACATATTCACTCAATATATAAAAGTTGATTCAAATGGCAAAGGTTTTGTAGTTTCACTTGACTGCTTTGTTTATGATTATGTAAGAACTCTAAGAATATTTCAAACATTTTAAGTTCAGGGGTGTCTGTGAAATGTTTTTCTTCTAACAAGAAGTAATTGGTATAGTATTTAAATCCAAGAAACACTGGATTATACCTCGGTTCCTTAGACAATTTCACTGGCATCTAAATGATTCAAACTTCCAAAGTAGGTTTTGGGAACAAATTACACACAATTCAGAAAGAAAACAGAGGCTTTCCATCTTTTCTTTGTCCAAGTTTTTATATTGTGCAAATTATCTTTTTTTCTGAAAGCATGAACATATGAAGTCCAGGTACATTTTGAGAAGACATTTTATAACTTTATTATTTTCATCCTAGTTTATTCATTTTCAACTTTTGTCTCTGTTAATTTTCATACTTCATCTATTTGTAGAAAATAGTTTACACTAAGATTTGAAACTCATTAGTATAATACTTTGCAAAGTTTGCCTATATTTTAAAGCATTTACTTTTATGACAGTTTTTGGATAGGGCAGTATAATAAAATATACTTTCTACAAATACATTTTACATTATATACAAGGTAAAGACTTTATAAGCATAGGTTTTTATTATCTTTCATATGTAAAAGATAGCTGAGCACAGTGGCTCACACCTGTAATCCCAGAACTTTGGGAGGCCCAGGCAGGTGGATCATGAGGTCAGGAGTTTGAGACTAGCCTGGCCAATATGGTGAAACCCCGTATTTACTAAAAATACAAAACTTAGCTGGGCGTAGTGGCGCACCTCTCTAGTCCCAGCTACTTGGAAGGCTGAGGCAGAAGAATCACTTGAACCCAGGAGGCAAAGATTGCTGTGAGCCGAGATTGCACCACTGCATTCCAGCCTGGGCAACAGAGCGAGACTCCACCTCAAAAAAAATAAAAAATAAAAAAGATATAACATGGGGAAAACACTAATGTACAATTACTGGATTTTTGAAGCCAATCTGTTTAGTAAACATTTTATGTAAGTTTCATAGGATATTCTATAATCACTAATTCCTAAAGTAATCTCAAGAAGTACATATTATTAATTTGCTTTTTATAGGAGCAAAACTTATCCACCAGGGAAAATATCAAATAAGTGCAATGATGGGAACACTGGATGTAGGGGCTGAAAACCTGAGTGGGAATTTCTGGTCTGCCACTTCCTGGTTGCCAAATCTATAGGAAGTTTACGTAACCTCTGCAAGCCTTAGTTTTTCTATGTGTAAAACGAAAACAGTAATACCTTCCTCACAGCACTACTGTGAACATTAAATAAAGCACACTAAAATATTCTTTAACAGTACTTTGCACTATTTTTCTCAACTTCTCCTTCTTTACCTGAAGTCATACCATAAGTTGATGAGTACAAGCACTTAAAAAAACAAATCTAGTTCACATAAAGAGCTCAATTAAAATGGTATCATAAACTGCATCACATCAGTTCTCAAACTCTTTTGTCCCAGGATTTCTTTTCACTTAAAACTTATTGAGAACGCCAATGAGCTTTATATTTATATGGATAATATGCGTTGGTATTTCCCATAGTAGAAATTATTTTAATGTTTTAATTTAAAATATTTACAAGCCCATTACAAGTAAATAAAAATACTTTTAATGAGAATTAAAAAAAATAAATCTAATGAGAAAAGTAATATTGATTTACATTTTTGCAAATGTTTTTAATATTTATCTTAATAAAAGGCAGCTGGATTCTCTTATCAGTCTCTGGGGAAAAATACCGTATGATCTCACTTACATGTGGAATCTAAAAAACTTTATCTCATAGAAACAGAGGGTAGAAAGCTAGTTACCAGAGGCCTGGGAGTTCCGGGGTGGAACAGATGGGGAAAAGGAAGATGTTGATCCCAGGGTACAAGGTTTAATTAGACTGGAGGAATAAGTTTTAGTTATCTATTGCACTACAAGGTGACCACAGCTAATATTAATAATGTATTGTATCTTTCAAAATTGCTAAAATAGAGTTTTAACATTCTCATAACAAAATGATAAATTGGTAAGGTGATGGCTATGTGAGTTAGCCTGATTCTTTCAATACTGCATACATATATCAAAACATCACATTGTACCCCATAAATATACAATTATCATTTGCCAATAAAAAATTAAAAAGGAAACCAAAAAAGAGAAAAAAACTACTGCTTTAAAAAAACTACTTTGCAGCGAATGAATAAAGTCCAGACAAACACTATACTGTCAGGGGTAATTTCTACAGTTCATTACTAGTGATGTTTCTCTGAACATGCAGAGCACTGGGAAAAAAATTCGATACATATATTTTTGATTCAAATTACGGAGGAAGGTGGTGAGCAGTGGCTCATGCCTGTAATCCCAGTACTTTGGGAGGCCAAGGTGGGTGGATTACCTGAGGTTAGGAGTTTGAAACCAGACTGGCCAACATGGTGAAACCCCGTCTCTACTAAAAACACAAAAATTAGCTGGGCATGGTGGTGCACACCTGTAGTCCCAGCTATTTTAGAAGGCTGAGGCAGGAGAATCGCTTGAATCCGGGAGGTGGAGGCTGTAGTGAGCCGAAATAGTACCACTGCACACCAGCCTAGGTGACAGAGCAAGACGGACATCGTCTCCCCCCCCCCAAAAAAAAGAGGAAATAAAATCTTTACTTAAGACAAACTGACTGAAAACCAAGTTATTTATTTATTTATTTATTTATTTATTTATTTTTGAGACAGATTCTCGCTCTGTCACCTAGGCTGGAGTGCAGTGGCGCAATCCTGGCTTGCTGCAGCCTCTGCCTCCCAGGTTCAAGCGATTCTCCTGCCTCAGCCTCCTAAGTAGCTGGGATTACAGGTGCCCACCACCATGCCCGGGGAATTTTTGTATTTTTAGTAGAGACAGGGTTCACTATGTTGGCCAGGCATCTTTTTCATCTCCGAAAAAAAAAAAAGCCTTAAAAATAAAAATACAAAGAAAAGGAAAAAATACAAAGGAAAAGGGAATTAATTAAAACTTTTAAAAAATTTTAAGTGAGCCTCCTTGCTTATTCTCCGTGACACCTCACTCTCACACAAAGTGAGACATAAGATAGCAAACTGAACACTGGATGAGGGTCAGAAAGCCTAGGTTTAAGAATTGGTTCCATCACTTCCCAGGCACACGACCTCAGTAAAGTTCTGTCCTTGAGGCTGTTTCCTCATCTTCAAACAGTTCTATCAACACCCTCCAGCCCATCTCAAACGGGGTGCTACCAGTGAAATATACAAACACAAAATACGATTATAATGGAATTTACACTGCTGTAGAAACACCAAAGGTACAAAGCCCTAATTTTATAAACAAATCACTGCCTTTGTAGGCTCAGTAAAGCTTCTGCTTAAGGGGACTGAGTTTACACAGTAACCCCCAAACCAGGACACCTCACAAATACTAAGAGCAGACTTTTGCAGTTTAAAACTCTACTTCTAGGTTTCCATTTTATGCTCAGTGGCACTAAAAGACATTACAACTCATCGTCCAAACCTGAAAACAATAGTAAAAAAATTTAAGATCGCAGATTTAAAAAACTCCACCAAACAAATCTTTCCAAACAAAGAGAATCCCTTGGAAGAAGGTCTCCCGTGCTTGCAGAAGCTGGTTCACTTTAAATTTTCCTCTCGAATTTCTCCTTAAAAAGCATGAAAACCTGAGAGAAGTTGAGAGGAACACCCTCCACCTCTAGAGCAGAATTCTACCTCAGCATAATCTGTTCCATCCCCTTAAGTAAAAAATCTGCAAACTTCCCTGTTAGAAAAATAGTGGATTTAACTCCACGTTTCTCCTCAGGGCTCTTATCCTCTAGACAATAACGGAATGGAGCACGATTTCTGTGACAGAGAAGGGAAGTCCCTTTGGCCAGAACAAGGCTGTGGGCATGGAACGACCGGTCTCCTGTGTGGAGAGAACCTGGGCAGAAAGAAGGGGTCGCAGGATCTCTGATGCCGGAAAGTTCGGAAGCCCCTCAAGTCTCTTTTCGTTTGACTGAGGAGACTTGAGGGTGGGCGGGTCTCCGTCAAACGGCATCAACCGTACAAAAGACCAAGGGGAGTTGCCGCCAGAAAGAAAAGCCAAAACCAGGTAGGAAACAGACCGGCAATACTCCTCAGGTGAGAAAGCGGCCGTAGCCGCCGCGGCCCGCGAAGCTACAACCCGCCGCGGCCCGCCAGGCTGTACCTCCAGAAAACCCTCCCCCTTCAGGGCCCGGCGCAAGATGGTGGCCCACCAGCTACCGCGCCGCCAAGCCTGTCCCTTCCCCCGCACCCCCGTCGACCCGCGCCGGCTTAAAGACCCTCAGCCCGCCACCCTCAGAACCGTCCTCTGGGGAAGGCTGCCTCAGCCGCGCGGGAGAACCACTGCCTGCTTCCGCGCGGCACAGGCGGGGGTGGGGGACGCTTACCGAGAGCAGAGCAGATCGGCCTGACTGGGGTGCGGAGAAGGAGGAGCGCGAAAACCCCGGAGAAACGCCTCAGCGACGGCTCCCACGGAGACTTCCAGCGCAGAACTAGCACCTCAGTCCCGGGGAGGGGTATATAACTGCGCGCGCTGCCTCATGGGTAGACGCCGACTCCACCCGCTGAATGTCCGGCCTTTCTTAACCGACGCGGACCGCGATACTACTTGTGCAGCTACTTTACTTACCATCGAAGGTCACGTGAGCAAGAGCAATGGCCCAGGATGCACCTCTTCTAAGCAAACCTTGCATTTAACCTGTGGTTGTTTTCCCCACAAATACGCTGTATCTGACCACATAGAAACATGAATTCTGGGTTTTCCTTGTGTGTGAGAGTTAAAGACACTCGCTTTATATATATGTATAGTTTTTTTTTAAAAAAAAATACTGTACTTTAAACACGTCTCAAAATACTTTTTTTTTTTTTTTTGAAACGGAGTCTTTCTCTGTCACCAGGCAGGAGTGCCGTAGCACAATCTCGGCTCACTGCAACATCCGCCTCCCGGTTTCAAGTATTTCTCCTGCCTCAGCCTCCGGAGTAGCTGGGACCATAGGCGCCTGCCACGCCCGGCTGATTTTTTGTATTTTAGTAAAGATGGAATTTCACTATGTTGGCCAGAATGGTCTCAATTTGCTGGCCTTGTGATCTGCCCACCTAGGCCTCCCAAAGTGCTGGGATTACAGGCATGAGCCACCACACCTGGCCAGCACATTTTGTTTTAAACATATGGTTTTGCTTGTCTTTCTGTTACTTCTAATTGCCATATGGATGCCTATAGTAGTTATGAAAGTGCTAAGAAAAAATGCATTTATGGCCGGGTGTGGTAGGTCATGCCTGCAATCCGAGCATTTGGGAGGCTGAGGTGGGTGGATCACCTGAGGTCAGGAGTTCGAGACCAATGTGACCAACATAGTGAAACCCTGTCTCTACCAAAAATAAAAAATTAGCTGGGTGTGGTGGCATATGCCTGTAATCTTAGCTACTCGGGAGGCTGAGGCAGGAGAATCACGTGAACCCAGGAGGCAGATGTTGCAGTGAGCTGAGATTGCGCCATTGCACTCCAGCTTGGGCAGTAAGAGTGAAATTCCATCTCAAAAAAAAAAAAATACATTTACAGGAAAAACACTTGCCAAAATACTGCTTACAGAAATGTTTTCTAAACATTGTTCTTTGAACTGTAAAAGTTCCCTCTCCCAATTTTCTCCGCAAGGTTTATGGCAGTACTGGTTCATCTCTGCCTCTCATTTTTTTTTTGAGACGGAGTTCCATTCTTGTTGTCGAGGCTGGAATGCAATGGTGCGATCTCGGCTGACCACAACCTCTGCCTCCCGGATTGAAGTGATTCTTCTGCCTCAGCCTCCCTGGTAGCTGAGATTACAGGCGTGCACCACCACACCCAGCTAATTTTGTATTTTTAGTAGATATGGGGTTTCCCCATGTTGGCCGGGCTGGTCTCAAACTCCTGACCCCAGGTGATCTGCCCACCTTGGCCTCCCAAAGTGCTGGGATTATAGGTGTGAGCCACCATGCCCCACCCGGTTCATCTCTTAAGAGTTGCCCAGACTGGAAATATCGTGTGACTCACATAACACATACATCAACCCAGTCACTGAATCCTACTAATTTTTTTTATTTGAGCTAGTTTCTTCTTTCTTATCTATACAGCTATTTGCCTCTGAACCTGAAAATAAGCTTTACAGGAAAAGTCAGAGAATAATCAAAATAAACAGAAAAGTGAAAAGTCCCCAAATCTTGGAACATGCATAGTTGGTCCCTGCTTCTGGTCAGGGTGATAAAGTCAATGCACCTTCTCCTTTGGTGCCAGCAGGAAATGTAAAACTAGCAAATCTACAGCCCGCATGACTCTGCTTTTGGCACTAGTGCGAAATTTAAAACTTGTAATTCTCCAGCCTGTCTCCTTCTTTGGCATTGGTGGGAAATTTAAAACTGGCAACAAAAATTGGTGCAGTTGAGAAATTTAAAACTTGCAAATCTATAGCCTGTGCAGCGTTTTCCCCAGCCCCACTTCCTAGACTAGACACTGTAAAGGCCCATCTAACTTCCTCTGCCTCTCTCAAGCCAGCCCAGACCTGTTTGCAGCACCCACCCCTCCCTCTCCTACCCTCACTAGTGCCCTGGGTAATAAAATTTCTCTCAAATACTCTTGGCATATCTAGGGTCATGAGTGTTTACATCCAACCTAAAATTAGGAGGAGGGAGGGTCAGTCAGCCTCAGCAGCATGACCAGAAAACACTCACATGCCTAATTTTCAATCTAACTTATTCTTTTTTTCCTGAAAAATATTGCCAAGAAGACCAGCAGGCTCTAGTTGGTTGACTCTTTGCAGACTCTAGTCAGCAATTTTCTATCAAAATGAAAATTTGAGAAACTAAATAATAATAATTAAAAGGATGTCTGGTGAGAATGGAATTAACACATGGGAAATTGTTTGGGTGAGTTTTGACTATTCTTAAAACTCTTCCCCAGGCTTGTAGAAAACCACTCTATGTTGGTTCTCTTGACAAACTGGCTATATGTTCTTTTTTATTTTTCAGCACTTCCAGTAAATGAGGGCTTACTCCTGTATAGCTTTTTCTGACAATTTTAAAAATTGAGACAAATTCACATGAAAAAAAGCTACCATTTTAAAGTGTACAATAGAGTTATTTCTTATATATATTTACAGTATTGTGCAACCATTACCACTAATTCCAGAACATTTTCATTACCTCCCACCAGAAAACCCACAAACCTATTAGTAGCCGCTCCTAATTTCCTCCTATTTGTATCCCCTCACCAATCATTAATTAACTTTTCTTATCTATGGATTTGCCTATTCTGCATATCACATATAAATGCAATTATGTAGTTTTTCATGTCTAGCTTTTTTTCATTCACTATAATGTTTCTAAAGTAGGTTCATCCATGTTGTAGCACATATCACTTCCTTCCTTCCTTCCTTCTTCCTTTCTTTCTTTCTTTTTGATGGACTCTCGCTCTGTCTCTCAGGCTGGAGTGTAGTGGCATGATTTCCACTCACTGCAACCTCTGCCTCCCAGATTCAAGTGATTCTCCTGCCTCAGCCTCCTGAGGAGCTGGGATTACAGGGTCCCACAACCACGCCAAGCTAATTTTTGTATTTTTAGTAGAGATGGGGCTTCACCATGTTGACCAGGCTGGTTTTGGACTCCTGACCTCAAGTGATCCACCCACCTCAGCCTCCCAAAATGCTGGGATTACAGACATAAGCCACTGCACCAGAGCCACTTCATTTCTTTCTATATTGCATATTTCATTGTACAAACATATCACTTTCTGTTTATCCATTCTTCAGTTGGTGGACATTTGGGTTGTTTCTGCTTTTGGGCTATTATAAATAGTGTAGCCATGAATATCAGTGTACTAGTCTGTTTCACACTGCTATTAAGATATTATTTGAGACTGGGTGATTTATAAACAAAGGAAGTTTAATTGACTCACAGTTCTGCAGGGCTGGGAAAGCCTTATGAAACCTAAAACCATGGAGGAAGAGGAAGCAGGCACCTTCCTTTTTTTTTTTTTAATTGTACTCTAGGTTCTAGGGTACATGTGCAGATCATGCAGGATTGTTGCATAGGTACATACATGGCAAGGTGGTTTGCTGTCTTCCTCCCCCATCACCTATATCTGGTATTTCTCCCCACGTTATCCCTCCCCACCCCCCACAGTCCCTCCCCTAGTCCCCCCAACTGACTTGTATACACACACTTGTATATTCACAGTTATATGCAACCATTACCGTAGTCAATTTTAGAATACTTTCATCACCTAAAAAGAAATTCTGTGCACATTAGTCACCATATCCTTACTCACCCTACCCTTCCTACCAGATACTCTCCTGCCCTACACAACTACTAGTCTACTTTTTGTCTGTGCAGATTTGCCTGTTCTTTACATTTCATATAAATGGAATTGTATAATACACTGACTTTTGTGACTGGCTTCTTTCCCTTAGCATAATGCATGTGCTTCTTTCCTTTTTGTGGCTGAATAATATTCCATTCCATGGCTATAGCATATTTTATTTATTCATTTGTCAGTTGATGAACATTTGTGTTGTTTCCACTTTTGGGCTATTATAAATAGTCATGTGCAACTATTTGGGTGAAAATATATTTTCAATTCTCTTTGTTGTATAACTAGGAGTGTCAATGCTGGGTCATATGATAACTATAATTAACTTTTGATGGACTGTTAAACTTTTCCACAGTGGCTGCACCATTTTTTCATTTCCACTAGGATTTATTATTATTCCAATTTCTCCACAACCTCACCAACACTTGCTATTTTCCATTTCTGCTTTTGTTGTTTTGGTTCTAGCCGTTCTAGTGAGTGTAAAGTAGCCCCTTTGTGTCTGCTGGCTTTTGATCTCAGAATTTCTGCCACTTCCTACAGTCAGTCTACTGGTCCTGGGTTTCACCCTTTGATCTGCTGTGGTGGGCCCACTTGTTCTCCATTCAACATCCATGTTAGACAGGAACTGGGAACAGGTCAGGGAAACTAAACCTCAGATCTGCCATCTGCCTGAGGCTGAGGCATTCTCATTTTTATTTTGAGAAAAATCAGAGGATTTATGGTTGGAGACATCTCCCATTTCTCTCAAGTGAATTACTCTCTCTAGGCATTAGATTTCTCATATTTAGAGCAAAAGTCTTGAACAAGATCATGGTTTTCAAAGTTGTGTTTCATAGACTATTACTAATGTGCAAATAAAGAGCTCCATGGCCAAATATATTTGTATATTACTAGGTTGAAAAAAATTAATTTGTTGTTGGATTTCTGAGTTTTAATAGGTTATTGTAAATTATAAACATTTACAAAAGGAATATACTGCTTCACATATTTTTTACACCATGGAATTCTTCTGTATCAGTTAGGAATTTAGTTTGCTACATTACAGTCTCAAGAAATAGTTTTTAAACTCTTACCTTTAGGCCTATGATTTATTGAGCTTTTATTTTTTATATGTCATACAAATACGGGTCTAACTTTTGTGTTTTTTTGCATGAGATTATTCAAAACTTTTTGTATTTTTTTTTTTAGAGATAAAGGTCTCTCTATCTTGCCCAGGCTGGCTTCAAATTCCTGAGCAATCCTCCCACCCGAGCCTCCCAAGTAGCTGGGACTACAGGTGTATGTCAATGTGCCTAACAAGGCTATCAAATTTTGACAGCATTATTTGTTGAAAATATTCATTCCCTTATTGAATTGCCTTGTCATCTCAGTTGAAAATGAGTTGACCATATTTGTGGGTCAATTTCTGGACCCTTTATTCTACTCCATTGAGCTATGTATTTCTCCTTCTGTCAATGCTACTCTGTCTTGATTACCTTTATAATAAATCTTGAATCAAGTAGTGTAATTCTTTTAACTTTGTTATTCTTTTTCAAAATTGCTTTATGTATTTCAGATCCTTTGCACAACAATTAAGAATTTTAGAATTAGCTTATCAGTTTCATAAGAAAGTTTCCTGGGATTTTGGTTGATAATGTGTTGATCTATTGATCAGTTTGAGGAGAATTGACATTTTCATACTATTGAGTCTTCCAAATCATGAGTATAGGATATCTTCCTATTTTTCTTTAATTTCTCTTAGTAATTTTTTATAGTTTTCAATGTGCAGATCTTACACATTTTTATCACATTTATCCCTAAATATTCTGTATATCTGATGCTGTTTTAAATGTTTTAAAAATTTAAAATGTCCAGTTATTCACAGCTAATATATAAAAATACGATTGATTCTTGCGTATTGACTTTATATTCTGTGACCTTACTAAACCCACTTATTAGTGGTAGCTTATTTGTACAACATTCTAGAAGATTTTCTATTTGGACAACATGTTATCCATGAATAATGAGAGTTTATTGTTTTTCCTTTCCAATCTGAATGCCTTTCTTTCTTGCCTTATTTCATTGACTAGAATTTCTTCTATTCAGTATAGAAGTGGTATGAATGGATAGCCTTGCCTTATTACTGATGTTAGGAGAAAAGCATTCAGTCTCTTAGTAAGTGTGATGTGATGTTAGCTATAGGTATGTGTAGTTACCCTTCTTTAGGGTATTCTATTCTTAGTTTGCCTAGTGATTTAACCAGGAATGAATGATGCATTTTTGTCAAATGTTTTCTCTGTGTTTATAAAGATTATTATACAGTTTTTATTCTTTTATTCATATAGTAAATTACAGTGATTTATTTTTGATTGTTAAACCTACATTTCTCTGATAAACCCCCATGTGGTTATGATAAATCTTCCTTTTTATATAGTGTTACATTCAATTTGCTAAAATTTTGTTAAGAATTTTTGAGTCTTTTTGAAGGGTATTAGTCTTTAGCTTTCTTTCTTGTAATATCTTTGTCTGATTTTGGTGTCAGGGTAATTCTGACCTCATAGAATGATTTGGGAATTATTCTATTCTCTTCTATTTTATGGAAGATTTCATATAGAGTTGTAATTATTTCTTCATTAAATGTTTGGGGAAATTTGCCAGTGAAGTTCTGGGCCCAAAGTTTTCTTTGTAAGAAGGTTTTTAAACTACAAATTAACATTTGACTATTGTGATTATTGATTTCTTCTTGAATAAACTTTGACACTTTTTGTATTTTAAGAAATTTGTACATTTGTTAGTTTCACCAACATAGCCAAATTTATTGGCATAAAGTTGTTTCTATGGATTATTTGTCCCCTCCAAAAATGATGTTGAAATTTAATCACCAATTTGGCAGTATTGAGAGTTGGGTCCTTTAAGAGTTCTTTATGTATTCTAGATACTAAACCATTATCAGAAATGTAATTTGCAAATATTCCCTCCCATTCTGTGAGTTGTCTTTTCACTTTCTTGGTAGTGACCTTTGAGGTCCATTTAAAAAAATAATTGATAAAAAGTTTATCTAATTTTTCTTTTTTGTTTATAATATTCTCTTATTATCCTTTATGTCCTGAGGATCCATGGTGATATCTCCTCTCTTATTTCTGATATTGGAAATTTGCATCTTCTTTCTTTCTTCTGATTAGTCTGGATACAGATTTGTACATTTTATTGGTCTTCTCAAAGAATCAACTTTTGATTTAATTGATTTTCTCTGTTTTTTCCTATTTCTTATTTTATTGATTTTTCCCCCTTACCATTGTTATTTCCTTTCTTCTGCTTACTTAGAGTTACATTTGTTCTTGATTTTTTAGCTTCTTAAGGCCAAAGCTGGGGTCATTGATTTGAGGTCTTTCAGCTTTTCTAAAATAGGGATTTAGTGATTTGAATACTCTTCTGAGTACTGCTTGAGCTGCATCCCATAGCTTTTATTATGTTGCATTTTCATTTTTCTTTTAGTTTAAAATACTTTATTGTTTCCCTTCCAATTTCTTGTAGCAGTGAACTCCAGGGACATGTGTGGAATATCTCTGCCCAGTGAAGGTTGTTTCAAGTCTCAAGGTCTGAGGCTCTGATGGAAGAGTTAGTTGTATATGCACATCCTGCTAGCAACTGGCCATAGCAATCGAAACTCAGGAGGCTGGGCATGGTGGCTCATGCCTGTAATCCCAGCACTTTGGGTGGCTAAGGCTGGCAGATCACTTGAGGTCAGGGGTTCGAGACCAGCCTGGCCAACATGGTGAAACTCTGTCTCTGCTAAATACAAAAATTAGCCAGGTGTGTTGGTGTGTCCTGGTAATCCCAGCTAATTGGGAGGCTGAGGCAGGAGAATCACTTGAGCCCAGGAGGCAGAGTTTGCAGTGAGCCGAGATCATGCCACTGCACTCCAGCCTGCGTGACAGAGGGAGACTCCATCTTAAAAAAAGAAAAAAAGAAAAGAAAAGAAACTCAGGACCCCAACAACGAAACCAGCTTCACATACATCAGTCTTGATGTTTGGGCAAAGCAACCCTAACAAGGTGCTATGGCATGGCATATAACTCCAGGTGTACACAACAAAATAAGTCAATCCATCAGTGACCTAAAGAACATACTGAAGGCTACATTCTCAAGGGGTGGCTTGGAGACATGTAAGGAGTAAGCCACCAAACCTGCTGTGTTAACTCTTTCTTCACAACACCCAAACAGAAGATTTCTCTATTGCTAACCACTGCCACTCTGAGGTACAGATTAGGTGTGGAAGTAAGGGATGTTTAGGGATTGGGCACCATTTGGTCTACAATTACACAAAACTAGGAGTCACTTGTTTTAATGGAAATTACTCTTTCCATTTAAAAATATAAAGAATAGACACCTCTGCTTTGTGTGGGCTTGCTTTCCCCCGATCATGTCAACCTTTCCAGCTCTTGGAACAGGATCCAAAGTCCCTAGCATGATACACAGAGCCCCACCTGATCTCCCCACCCCCAGGACCTCCCCGTCCTCATCTCCCACTGCCCTCCCCCTTCATGGTTCTGCTCCAGCGATGCTAGTGACCTTGAAGTTCCTCACACACACCAGGCCCGCCTGCTTCAGGTCTTTGCTTGGAGTGATCTTAGAAATCCTCATCACTGGCCAGGCATGGTAGCTCATGCCTGTAATCCCAGCACTTTGGGAGGCCAAGGTGGGAAGATCTTGAGATCAGGAGATTGAGACCATCCTGGCTAAAACAGTGAATCCCTGTCTCTACTAAAAATACAAAAAATTAGCCAGGCATGGTGGCATGTGCCTGTAGTCCCAACTACTCAGGAGGCTGAGGCAGGAGAATTGCTTGAACCCAGGAGGCAGAGGTTGCAGTGAGCCAAGAGTGTGCCACTGTACTTCTGTCTGAGTGACAGAGCAAGACTCCATCTCAAAAAAAAAAAAAAAAATCCTCATCACTGTCCCCTCAATCTCTTGCATGTCTCTCCATAAAGATCATCCCACTGGAGGCCTCCTGGCCACTGTATCTAAAACAGCTGCCCCTGCCA
>PVKP010024069.1:23417-35548 GCA_004027715.1 Plecturocebus donacophilus | reverse complement strand
GCATGGGGGGGTGCCCTCCAACTAGGCCGCGCTTCCGGCCGCCATCCCAGTCGCCATAGCAACAGGCGCAGGGCAGCTTGGGAGCTGTTGAAGCTCCTGAACTACTTAAGGATTCAGGTGTTGCAAGGCGGTTAAGTTTCGCAGCCAGTGTCCATGGGGCCGGGGCTGGGACTAGATTGGGGTAGAAGCCTGGGCTTGGGAGTGCAGCTAGCCCAGAAAGAGCTGACAAACGAGAGCAGAAAACCATGCGGATACATTGTGGTCCTCAGAGGCTCCCGTACTCCACAGCGGCTCTGGATTCCGCAGGCCCCGCCCCCTCTTGCCCACCCGGAAGCAGCCTCACCCCGCCCAGTGGGCCCTGCCCGCAGCGGCCAGACGTGCACTCCTCTAGCAGCAGTTCCACGTCGTGCCGATGGCCCACTACGAGGAGGTGAGTGTGTCCGGCTTCGAGGAGTTCAACCGAGCCGTGGAACAGCACAATGGCAAGACCATTTTCGCCTACTTTACGGGTTCTAAGGACGCCGGAGGGAAAAGCTGGTGCCCCGACTGCGTGCAGGGTGAGGCCGGGATTCGGGGACTCCTGTACAGCGGAAATGGCAAGGTCGAGGCTACGGCCAGAAAGGGGGCTTAGTGGAGGCTGAGTTTCTTGATTCCAGACATCTGCGGGGCAATCTGATCTGTCCCCGTCTCCTCCTATAAAATCCTTCACTGCCCTGCCAAGAGCGCTCTTCTTTTTACCATTTTACCCGGATGATCTTGGAATCTAGTTCCTTAAAACTTCTCACTTACCCAGTACTATTAGTGTCTTACAGGATGCGTGAGTTGGTCAGCAAATGCATGTGCTTTCCCCTGTTATGGGCGCGGTGGTGCGGGGGCAAATTTGGACTGGGATTTGGACCTTACCCTTAATGTGGTTCTAAGACCAGAAGTGAACGCTTGACTTCTGTTGACCTCTTAAGTTAGCTGCAGGTTAAAGTCTGAGTATTTACCAAGACTGGGGGAAGGGGAAAGGAACACTTGTTTATTAATGCTTGATTGTAGAGTTGACGAGTCTGTCTCAACTTTTCATTTTAAAGCTGAACCAGTCGTACGAGAGGGGCTGAAGCACCTTAGTGAAGGATGTGTGTTCATCTACTGCCAAGTAGGAGACAAGCCTTAGTAAGTGGCAATGTATACTCTACCTCACAGACATGCACAAATTGTAAACTTAGGCAGGAAGGGCCTCAGGGACTCACCCAGTTTCTCTGTTACAAGGTTATATCTGACAAGTTAAACAATTAGAAGCTATTAAATACAAATTTAAAATGCCCACCTGAATTAAATAAGGGTAATTAAAGGAATTTGGTCTGGTGTAAACCCAGAACTTAGCTGGTTTTACTTTTATATCTTAGTCATGCTTTAAAACTTTGCACAGGGTAATTAATAGATTAAGCCATAGTCCTCCAAGGTTTTTTAAGTGTTTGCAAGAACAATGATTACTAAAAAATGTAGGGATATGTCAATATTAAGCAAACTGTAATAAACCAAGTAAATGTGTTTCATGATCACTTTTTCTTTTGGAATAGTTGGAAAGATCCAAATAATGACTTCAGAAAAAACTTGAAAGTAACAGCAGTGCCTACACTACTTAAGTATGGAACAGTAAGTATCTTTAAATATGCTGGGCCTGTAATTCACTGTCAGTACTCTTTTAACTTGCTCTGGATCCAACTTTGAAAAGATCTTGACATTGCATCTCAATTCCACTGCTGTTCAGAGTGCTGCTGAGAGTCCATTCCTGTGGCCAATCCCAATAAACTAATAATGTAAATATCTAGCTATTAGGTCTTCTTCATGGTAAGTCACTGTTAACAAATTCTATAACCAGAAGGTAGGCTGACTCATAATTCCTTAAAACACTTGCATCAACAGTTGTTTTCTATGTAATTCATAATTCTGGTTAAAAAGGGCACCTCCTCTACTTCAGTCATACCCCTGGGATCCTAAATTACAGAGTTGAGGGGAAGAGGGTACTGGGCTTGCTGTCTCCTGTTTTAGTCTGTGGAGCTTCCTGGCATTTGGGGTTTAAGTCCCTTGAGCCAAGTATGTTAGTGATTCATTTTACAGCAAATATCTTGATTCTTTCATAAAACTTGTTATAACTAGTTGATAGTTTCTAATTGCATAATTTCTGTCTTCAAAGATCAGTGTCATTCAATGCAGAACTCATTCCATTCCTAGTAACGTTTTATAGGAGTAGTTAAGATTTGACTGTTCTTCTCTTACAGCCTCAAAAACTGGTAGAATCTGAGTGTCTTCAGGCCAACCTTGTGGAAATGTTGTTTTCTGAAGATTAAGATTTTATGATGGCAATCATGTCTTGATTTCCTGATTTTAGTATCAATAAACTGTATACTCGCTTTGAATTCATGTTAGCAATAAATGATGTTAAAAAGAACTGGCATGTGTCTATAAGCAATAGAGTGCTACTAAAATGCCCATGAACCTTTAGTTTGCCTGTAGTATATCTTAAGAAGTAGCAGTAAAGGCTCAAAGGAATGTATTATTGAAAGTGACAGAAATGCCTAAAAGCTCCTAAAGGTAGAGGACACCTTCCAAATCTAAAAAGATCAGGATCTTTTAAATTCTGTGCATCTGCAAAGCAACTGATATTCCTGAAACCCCTTGATTTTGGAATGTAGAACCTAACCTCACCACTGAAGGAAAGCACAGTACCTCTAATCCAGCCTCTGCTTAATTCAGGCAGTTTTGTTTCATTTATTAAAAAGCAGACTCCTGAGCACTAAAGGCAGTTCATTTTACAGCTATCTCAACGTGCTTTACTTGGGATGAGGTACGTGGCAGAGAGGGGCTAGAGAGACTATATAACCTAGTGGTGGGAAGAACTCCAACCTGGGAGTCCGTCACGCTGATTCTACCACTTATTAGCCGTGTAACCATAGGCAAGTTAAGTTACTCACCCTGTCCAAACCTCAGTTTTGTCTTCTATAAACAAGGTTCTGAGAATTCAAGGAAGAACTTAACATAGCACCTGGTTTGTGGTACCTCCCAAATCAGTGTTAGCTTTCCCAAGTGGCCACAAGTATTTGAGGCTCTACATCTTTGTTCTAATGTCAAGAGACCAATTAGTAATTAACCACTAGTTGTTCTGCCATCACTAGGTCAAGTGAGTTCACAGTGATTCTTAAAGCCACCTTGCAAAGCACGTAGTAGAGGTATTTCCTTTCCTACAGAATTTAAGAACCTTTATGCAGTTCCTGTCTGGTGATTTAAAGAAGTCACTGACTCTGCTACTCTCACTACATAGGTAAGAGTGGTAGAGTAGTTGATCTGAGACACAGTAAGGTTCCAGGAGATGGCCTTGCCCTACTATATGTCAGGAAGAGCTAGCCTTAGAATTCAGTATACTTGGTGGCCCACCCCTACCCCATGCCCCACTGCCTTCTTTATTTGGTGTAAAGCACCTAACTTTTCCATTCTTAATCAGCTGATTATGCTAAATGCGTAAACAAACACCTTAAAATCCATATGGAAATCAAAGTAGAACACTTCAGGTTTAACAGTGATATAGTCTATTAACAATAAAAAGTTAGTTGGATTAAAATGGACAATAAAGGTTCTAGGGGCTACCACAATAAAGCTAGATAGGAAGAGTTTTCATTTTTTTTGTCTTCATGTACATAAGAAATACTTTATATATATATATATCTTCAGAGCCTCATCTGTCATTTTTCATTTGTCATGTCATTGTTTTTCATTTTCCCGATGTGTTATTTTGCTGTTGCTGCTCCGCCAAGGCTTGTTGAAGGCGCATCCGCTTCCGGGAATAGTGCTGCCAGTGTAGAATCTGCTGTTCATCAATAAATTTCGCACACTGGGCATTCACCAGCTCCTTTCGGAAGTGTTCATATTGGAGCAGCTCTAACATGTGTAAACACTGAGGGTACCTGGGTTTAAGTTTTGAACAACATAATTTAAGTAAATAATGCCAAGGTCTAATTGTTATTCTCTTAAAAATGATCCTGTAGCCTACCATTTCTATGACATTAACTTAGTACACTCTAGTAGCATAGGGTTTTTTTCCCCTCATAGTCATCAAAAGTCAGTGTTCAGCAAAATTTTCAAGTGAGAAGGTTTAAGTTCAGAAAGATTAAATTAACTTGCTCAAGACTACAAAACACAGTAACTGGTAAGCAGAGTGAAAATTTAGGGACAAACCATGCTATTCCCTTCTAGTGGTTTCCAAGGTGAAGAACATGAACATATTTTAGTAATTATGTGTTTAATTGATAGTTACTGGTTTTTCCATCAATAGTGATAAAAAGACAACTTTCAGTTTGAAAGAGGACTATGCATATACATTGTACTCCTGTCCACAGGGATATACCAATTCTGAAATTACGTATACTCTAGGATTGGACAAGTAAATATACTGTGGATATGGAGAGCCAAATTTCTGGCTATCAGAAAAGGAGGTATGGACAAGGAAAGGAAAAAGGCTAGAATGAACCCTGTGTTACTGAGGTGGTATTGAAAACAGCATGTACTTATAGCTTTTAATATGTAGAGACATAGATATATACATGTGTGCATGTATACACATACATACATTATATATAGAGTTCTTGAGCTTTGTGTACTGAGTGGGCCTAGAAGCAATGACACTGTGGTACTAATGAACACACAGTGCCCGGTTTCCAAGGAGCAGGTTTCCTTGGAGAAAAGGCTGATTCAGGGATAAGACAGGGAAAGGACAAGATGAGCCTGGAACATTACATAGTGCCAGAAGAAAAAGTGCTAAAAATTCTTGGGAGGATCAAAAGTATTCAGGAGCCAACTTGAAGGGACGCCTAATGGCCAAATCTGGAATACTCAGAGCAGGAAAATACACAATTAAAATTCACAGAATAAAAATAAGAACCCAAAAGTCCATACTAAATGGATGTAAATTTCTTTAATAAAATAATAAATATAAAACAAGGAAAAGTACTTCCCTACAATCGAATTCCAAACTAATAAATGGAGAATGATAGAATTAGAAAATCACCACAGTGAAAATTGTTTCTTCAAAAGCAAGTGTCTTCAAAAGATGCTAAAATTAATGGGCAAAAGTATATGTAACATGATATTTACATAGTCTCAAAGGACTTCCCCATAAGATACTTATTAAATATAC
Organism: Plecturocebus donacophilus; assembly: GCA_004027715.1. Taxonomy (NCBI): domain Eukaryota; kingdom Metazoa; phylum Chordata; class Mammalia; order Primates; family Pitheciidae; genus Plecturocebus; species Plecturocebus donacophilus. The sequence goes on along the minus strand of PVKP010024069.1, from coordinate 30,372 downwards.
AAGGAAAAATAGTAACTTGATTTGGAGAAACCTAGAAGGTACCACCCTCAACCAAGTTATCAAAATTAATATCACCGGTAGTGGGACAAATAAGACTTCATGTGACTGCAGATATATGACGGATACAAAATCATTTGTCATAGTCATGGAAAAGAAAAGACTACTGAGATTAAAGGAGACTAAGAACACATGATGATAAATGCAACATGCAGGCCTAGACTGGATCCTGCACTGCATACAGCATACCAGCAGGACAACTGGCAAAATCTGACCTCTGTAGATTAGGTAATAAATTAATATTAATGTTCTGATTTTTGCTAATTGTTTTGTTAAACATCTGGAATATCTGAGTGAAGAAAATATAGGAATTCTCTTTACTGTTTTTTCGGGTATTTTGTAAGTGAAATTATTTCAAGTTGAAAAGACATAAAAGCATTTAAATGAAACAAAATACATTAAAATATAGGAAGTATGCAGATAAAGCCACAGTTGTAGAAGTGATATGCAAATGACTAAAGTTTGGAAAACAGGATGCTAGAGCAACGCTTCTAAAACTTTAATGTGTGTATGAATCACTTCTTAAAATGCAGACTGATTCCTTAGGTCTGCAGTGGGGCCTGAGCTCTGCATTTCTAAAAAGCTCCCACATGAAACCAATGCTGCTGATCTGAACACCACACTGAATAGAGGGCTTAGTACCATGCTTCTAAGAGAGTAACTTCCAACACTGGGTCTGTAAATCTACATACATACATTTGTTGAAATATACTTTTTAAAAAGTCTTTTCTTTGGATTCTTAAATAGATAAAAAGCCAGAAAAGATATAAATGGTCCTGCAGGCAACACAAGATGTATATGCTTCATGAGTCAACTGTTACTGCACATAGAAAAGTGACTTTGAGACAACTTTGAAACATTTTCCTCTCAAATTTTTGTTTTAAAAAAAAAAAGTTCACTACTGCTTTCTGACTACCTGCTTAAGACAAAGCAGGGGTGTGAGTTCAAAGGTGTAGTTTTTTTGTTTTTTACCATTAAAATGAAATTGCTTTCTGGTTATAATACGCTTCTTGCAACTTAGTAAGCTTTAACAGGAAAGTGTCTGCTGAACAACCTGAATGGTAAACATATATATACACATAAATGAGTAAATGCATGTGAAGCATTTAGCACTGTTCTTGACACATAAGAGGACTTAAAGAAAAGATAGCAGCTCTAAGACTCAGGTAAGACTCCTCCAAACAACCCCAAACACCTTCCTTACAGATACCCTCTTTTTGTGTTCTTAATTTCAGCCCATGGCTATGTCACTACATTTACAGATTGTGAGTTCTTCAGGATCAGAAACCTGGGGAGATGGGGAGGTTGGTAAAAGACAAAGTCAGACAAAGTAGAGCCAGATCATAGAGGGGTTTAGCCCAAAAAAGAGAGACTGGATTTTATTCCGCATGGAATGCAAAGCCATTGAAAGGTTCTAGGCAAAAAAGTAAAGTGTTCTGATTTATATATTTAAGTGATTAAGTTGGCTTCTGTGTAGAAAGCTGTTTTGCTTTGTTTGGTTTGGGGGGAAGGGCAGGGGAGCAGGAAGGTCAAAGTGGAAGCAGAGATAACCAGGGAATAGATTACTGCAGTGATACAAGTTAGAGATGAGGGTGTCTTGTATTATGATGGCAATAACTAAAAGAAGTGGAGAGATTCAAAATACAATTTTGCCAATGTGAAACTAAGAAATCTATTATACAATAAAGTATACACATGATTAGGATTATAAAAATTAAACTTACTTTAGATACTTGGCATATTCTGGGTCTTTCCAGTAAAGCAAGTATTTAAGATAATTAACAAAAGCTTTGTCTTTGAAGTAACCTCTTTGGGCAAGAACTGAAAAGCATTAGAAAAAAAAGAAAATCTGTAGGTCAAACCAATTCTTAAACTATAATTTGTTACTCCTAATATAAAGGATCTATTTACATAACACCCCCGCCACCAACACACATCAGATTCAAAACACAAGTCCCAGTGTGTAGAATTACATCTATACACCAGTATAAGTGTAATTTCGTTCCATTGAGTGTACAAGTAGATACTATTTTGAATTGCAACTCTTCTGTCAGAAATTAATAGCTACTCAATTTAATGACGTGCTTAACAACTTACAATTAAGGTAATTTGGGTTGGCTAAACATTGCACAAATTCCAACTCCAATTGAAACCGAAGTCGATTTCCAGCATCATCTAGGAGACAAGACAGCAAAAATCATCGAAAATAAAGGTCACTGTATATAATTCTGATTTGTGGTAAGGAAAGAATAAAGAAATCTGACTAATATTGAGATGGTCTTCCTAAACTGGGAGTGGGTGGAGATAAACCTTTCTTCGAAATCTAAGAAAAGCCGAGCCTTGATTAAAAGGATTAAGTTAGAAGTTTCTCTAAGTTAAAGAGAAATCATCAAAGAAGACTGCCACACAAACGGAGCAGAATTCCTACCAACTCGTGGGCCACTTTACAGGAATTTTAAGTGATCACTTAGGTAGGCTGTAATAACTGTGGCTTCCCCTATTTTAATAATGCGTTGTAACAATTTTTAACAGTGATCAAGTTTCGCAAAAGCTACGTGCTGAATCCGTTAAGAAAAACTTAGGATGCAAGCCGAAAAAGAGACTGCAGAGAGCCTAAAAGATCGTGGAGTGTATGCATATGTGAGAAGCACCAGCAGCAGAATGATAAACAGGTCTAGCGACGGTATTACAAACACGCAAGCTCGTGAGAAGCAGAAAACCAATCAAGGAGGACACGGTTTAACACACAAGTTCTCTCTTAATCTCGCCCACGCTAGGGAGCTGGTGGTTTCTGAATAGCAAAGATGTGGAATAAACCAAATTAGGAGAACTGCGAAAAGTACCTTAGCCTTTCTAGACGCCACCAGAGCATTCTCTCCTCCCTGTCCAAATACGAACTCTGCCGAGTGAGGCCTGAAAGGAAGCCCCAGGGAAGCGGTCTGGGCCTAGGAGCGTTCCATCTGCGACGACTCCAGGCTCAGCGATCTACTCACCTGTCTCCATAGCGACAGCGGCGGCCATAACAAGGGGAGACACCAACTCACCACCAGCCCGACAGACCAAACGCCCCGAGTGGCGAGGGAAGTTCCGGAAACCACGGCTCTCTCTTCCGGTCCCGGGGCATTGTGGAATATGGGGCCGGGAGGCTCCACCCATCCCCGGCCCTCTCCACTCGCGCTGGCTCCCGAACGGCGAGGGGGCGGGGACAGGGCCGTGGGAGCGCCCGAGGGGAAGGACCCCAGTGTTTTAGCCTTTGAAGAACCATGGTGCCTCCACGTCATCGTGTTGTGGCGCTTCCCCCTGTGGTAGTACAGTAGTTTTCCTCGCTTCTGCCTGCGATGGTGGTTGGTGTGTGGGGTGCCCAGAGGCCTCCCTGGCCCCCTCACGCTTGGCAGAATGGCCTCAGCCCAGGGGGCAAGCAGTCTTCGCCCCGGTAGGGCCCGCCCGCTAAACAGAGACGTCCACGGTACGCGTGGAGACCTCGTCCCACGAGAGAGGGCCCTCCCTCTCCTCGTCGGGATAGTGGCTGCTTAGCGTCCTCGAGGCGTCCTCCCGGCACGTGGAAGCCTCCTCGTAGCGCATGGAAACGACCTCCAGCCACGTCAGGGACCCTGCAGATGGAGACTTCTCTGCAGCGCGCGGAGAGCCCGGCCCCGCAGGCCAGGCCGGCCGTCCCCCAGCCAGAAAAAGCCTGATGAGATGCTGCTTCACAAAGGCCACCAAGGGGCCAGGGCCCTCACTCGGGACAGAAAGGCCTCCAGTTGTCAGCCAGCCAGCTGCCAGATGGACCAGTCTTTTTCGGTTTCATGGAAACAGCCCATAAATCAATGTAACAAATAGCCAAGCTGCGGTCCTGAACACAACCAAGGTTTATTGACCGTCCTGCAGCGTCTTGGACCAGCCTACTTTTGACCCAGTGAATTATTTTCTCTTGAAGGCAGCACAAAAGGTTTTCAGGCCCAGGATGCTGTATAAATCGGATTGATGGACAAAGAGGCTGTTTGAGCCTCTGAGCCAGGTGAGTTTGGGATCCAAAGCCCTCAGATGACCTTCACCGCTTAGGAACAGAGACCAAACTGAAATCATGACCTGTGGAATGATTCCATGCCTGCTAAGAGCTTGAGAGGCAACACTCATAAATTATTAATTGGCCTTTGTTTATGTTTCAAGGTAAATGGTTTTCTTTTACCTAGCACCCCCATCCACACACTTTTTTAAGGTAGGTTAGATGTAGTTAAAAATGATAGCAAACCCACCAGCAAGCAAAAATAATCTTAGAAGAGAAAGTGAAAGGAGGTCATTGAAACCTGACCTGAGGTTTGAAGAAGATGGACAAGAGTCATATTTACTGAGGTACCTGCTCTGTGCCAGGCACTACAGATGCTCCTCCACGATGGAGTTACCTCGCAATAAACCCATTGTAAGTAGAAAATATGGTAATTTGAAAATGCACTTACTATCAACAACCTACTAAACATCATAGCTTAGCCTAGCCTACCTTTAACGTGCTCAGGACACATTAGTCTAAAGTTGAGCAAAATCATCTAACAGAAAGCCTATTTTATAATAAAATGTTGAATATCTCATGTAATTTATTGCTTACTGTACTAAAAGTGAGAAACAATGGTTGTATGAGTACTTAAAATAGTATTTCTACTGAATGTCGCTTTTGTACCATTGTGAAATAAGTCAAACTGTACTAAAAGTGAGAAACAATGGTTGTATGGGTACTTAAAGTAGTATTTCTACTGAATATCACTTTTGTACCATTGGGAACTGTCTGTATTCCGGGAACTTGGACTATAGCAGTAAAAAAGGCAAAGACCCAACTCTAGTGGAGCTTACACTCTGGTGAAAAGGCAGACAAGCAATGATGAAACGAGACAATTTTCTACTATGATTAGCACTATGAAGGAAATACATGGGTAATGTGATAGAGAATGGAAGTAAGAGGTTTCTTTTGATAAAAGGGTTAGGGAAGGCCTTACTGCTTAGGTAACATTTAATCTGAGATATGTGTGAGTGAACAGTGATCTGGAAAGGGTGCATTTAAGCAGAAGGAACAGAAAATACAAAAGGTGGATGGAACAAGTTTTGAATGTTCAAGGGACAGAAAAAAGGCCAGCGTGGCTGGAGTGAGAGAGGGGCAATTATATATACATGGAAGCAGAATGGAAGACAGGAGATTAAAAGCAAGCAGGGGGCAGTCCACAGAAGGTCTTCTAAGCCACAGTAAGGAGTTTGAGATTTATTCTAAGGTCAACAGGAAAATATTGGAGGGTTTCCAACAGAGGAATGACATGATGCCATTTACATTTTAAAAATATTCTGGCTTCTGTGTGTAGAATGTGGGACAGTGGTTCTCAACTAAGTGTGATTTTGTTCCCCAGATGACATATGGCAACGTCTAGAGACATTTTAGTTTGGTGGAAAAGTTGGGGGGCGGTGCACAGAAGGTGCTACTAGCACCTGGTGAGTAGAGGCCAGGAATGCCACCTCACATCCTCCAGTGCACAGGTCAACACCCCACCCTCTGCCAACAACGAAGAATCACTGGTCCCAAAATGTCAATAGTGCCAAGGCTGAGAAACACTGACAGTTCTAGTAGTTTGAAAAGCTAGAGCATGGTCCACTGGGGCAACACCCCACTTCTGCATATCAGGATTGTAGTGAGACCCTAAGAAACAATCATGGAGGAGGGTTACCTCTAAAGTCAAAAAGAAGTCATCAAAGAAAACAGCAACTCAAACGGAGCAGAATTCCTACCACTCGTGGGCCACTTTGCAGGAATTTTAACAGTGATCACTAAGGTAGGCTTTAATAACTGTGGCTTCCCCTATTTTAATAATGTAACAATTGTTAACAGTGATTAAGTTTTGCAAAAGCTACATGCTGAATCTGTTAAGAAAAACTTAGGATGCAAACCGAAAAAGAGACTGCAGAGAGCCTAAAACATCACGGAACGTATGAATATAAAAGAAGCACAAGTAGCAGAATGATACACAAGTCTGGCGACAATATTTCAAACTTATGCAAGCTCATGTGAGAAGCAGAAAGCCAATCAAGGACATGCCTTAAGACACACCTCCTCTCCCTTAGTGTCGCCCACGCTGGGGAGCTGGTGCGGTCGTGTTTGAATAGCAAAGATGTACAAACAAACCAAATTAGGAAAACTGCAGAGTCCCTTAGGCTTTCTTGACGGTACAAGAGCCTTGTCTCCTCCCTGTCCACATACTAACCCTGCAGAGAATGAGGCCTGGAAGGAGGCCCCGGGGAAGCGGGAGAAGCGGTCTGGGCTGAGGAGACGTCTATCTGCGACGACTCCAGACTCAGAAAGGTACTCACCTGTCTCCATAGCGACCGCAGCAGCCAAAACAAACAGACACTGAATCAACACCAGCCCCACAGAGCAAAAGCCCAGAGGTGCGGGAGAAGTTCCGGAAACCACTGCTCCCTCTTCCGGTCCCGGGGCATTGTGAGATATGGAGGCTGTGGTTCCGCCCATTCCTGGCCTGGCCGGCTCAGCGCACGCTGGCTCCCGAACGGCGAGGGTTCGGTGCCCGACTGTGGGAACGCCAGAGGGGCAGGAGCTCAGGGAGGCAGAGTTTTACCCTCAAATGGAGTGAGTCCCAGCCGGGCGCGGTGGCTCATGCCTGTAATCCCAGCACTTTGAGAGCCTGAGGCCAGGAGACCAGCTTGGCCAAGATAGTGAAACCCCATCTCTACTAAAAGACAAAAATTAGCTGGGCGTGGTGGTGTATGCCTGTAATCCCAGCTACTCGGGAGGCTGAGGCAGGAGAATTGCTTGAACCCGGGAGGTGGAGGTTACAGTTAGCCGAGATCGCGTCACTACACTCCAGCCTGGGAGAAGAAGCGAGATTCCGTCTCAAAAAAAAAA
>PVKP010024069.1:0-23317 GCA_004027715.1 Plecturocebus donacophilus | reverse complement strand
TTCTTTCCCCACCTCGTCTGCTGTATCAGGCTTTGATTCCTTCTTCCTGCGTGTTTTGGACAGAAAACACGCAGGTGGCACACAGTATGCGCTTAATAAATGTCCCGGCTAAGCGATCTCCTTGGAATTGAGGGGATGCTCCTGTGCGCCCCTTGCTGCACAGAGCTCCCTTGTCTGGAAACCCAGCGGTCACCGGAGCGGCCGTCGGTCCTCTCAATTTCTCTATTTTAAAAAGCCGTTTCAAGCGCTAGCGCTGTTGGATCTCCGACCTTTCGGGCTTTACCGCCTGGGGTGGAGAGGGTGATGAGAGGGAAGGGATGGGAAGCCAAGACAGGAGAACACTCCCGATTTCCCGACCCACATCCCATCATATATCATATCAACCCGGGGTTCTACCGGGTCCTGTTACTTTTTTTCTTCCACCAACCCCAAATTCCCATCACTGGTCTAACTCTCTCCCAGTTCCCCAAATCCGGATGTCTGTCCCAGGGAACTTAAAGGAAACTTGCCAGAATGAGGTCCGCCCCTCTTCCCACCTCCCAGACCTCTCCCCCGGTATCACCCGCGCCTCCCCCCTCGCTTCACTTCGCTCTAAACAAGAATCCGGCGCAGTCTGCTCTAGACCCTGAGCATCTCCCGCGTCCTTGCCCAATATCCGCCCCGCCCCCGACCGCCCACGTCCCCTTGAACCTGCTGAGCCCTGCTCCCTGCACCCCCACGCCCTTGCTCCGAGCTTCGGAGAAAGAAAATGCGCACGGAGCAGGTGGCCCCGCAACTCCACGGTGAGGGAACGGAGGACGGAAGGTGGAAAGGCGCACTCCTTCCTCCCTTCTTCCCTCCCTAGGGTGGGCAGCTGGTGACACACGGTAAACCCTCAATAAATGTTCCCGCTGCTCGAGCTCCTTGGAATTCAAGGACGCTCCTGAGCGCCTCTCATTCCACACAGCTCTCATGCCTGGAAACTCTGCGGTCGCCCGAGTCGGTCCTCCTGCTTTCTCGATTTTAAAAGCCGTTTGACACCTCCAGCGGCCTCGCCACCTCTGCTGCAGACCTTCCAAGCCCTTCTGAAGCCAGAAGGATTTCTCCCTAATTCACTTCCTCTGCTTAACACGTTTGAATGGCTCCTGCTTGTTCTCGGGACCAAATCCAAAGCCCCTGGGGCCACCTTCAAAAGCCTCCCGACATGCTGACCCCCTACGCCTGGGCTCTGAGCTCCAGCTCCACGATGCTGCTGGCCTTCCCTTCCGCTCTGTTCTGTCCCTGCCTGGCACGCCTTTCCCCTGCCTACCCTCTCACTATTCCTGGCTGAGCCCTCCCTACCTCCAGGTCTCCGGGAAGGCTGTCCCCAGGCCGGTGGGACCCCTGCAGGTCCTCAACCTCGGGGGAGAGGGGGTCGCACAGCGGGAATTGCCACCAGCACGTCCCGGCTTCACAGCGCCCCTGTCCAGGGCACGGCTCTGGGTTTCCAGCGCCCAGCCCAGGGTTTAGCACAGTCAATGACCACAGGGAGGAGAAAGTGAAGGAAGGAGCAACCTTTCTACCTGCCGCCCCCCACCCCGGCCCCTCAGAACCGAGTCCTCTCTCTCTCTCTCTCTCCTCTCTCATGATTCAGTTACCTCCCACTGGCTCTCTACCATGACACGTGGGGATTATGGGAGCTACAATTCAAGATGATATTTGAGTGGGGACACAGCCAAACCCTATCAAAAGGTATACAAATTATCCTTATTCTCAGGCAACATGATCATCTATGTAGCAATTTCCAAAAAAAATCTACAAAAATACTCCTAAAACTTGTAAGTTTAGCAAGATGGCAGGATACTAGCAAAGAACAACTGAAAACCAAAATATAAAGAAAAATATTTAAAATAGGTCTAAAAAATGATTAACTTAGGCATATAATCTGACAAAAATGTGTATAAGATCTCTGCTGAAAACTACAAAATGTTGATCAAAGAAATGAGAAAAAACCTAAATAAATGGGAAGACATACCATGTTCACGAACCAGAAGACTCAATGTTAAGATGTCATTTATCCTCCAATTGATATATAGATTCAATGCACTCAGTCAAAATTCATAACTTTTTGGTAAGTATTGACAAAATGATTATAAAATATATGTGGAAAGACAAAAGAACTGGAATAGCCAAAATAATTTTGAAAGCATAATTTTGGAGGAATCACACTGCCTGGTTTTAAGGCTTACTATAAAGCTAAGTAATCAAGACAGTGTGGTATTGGTGAATGAATAGATCAACTGAATACAATAGACAGTCTAGAAATAGATCCGTATGTTATAAATATGGCCAGTGGATTCTTGCCAAAGGTATGAAGGTAATTCATTGGAAAAAGGATAATTCTGTGAACACATGATGTTGAGACCATTGGACATCTTTATACAGACAGATGAACTACAAGCCACATTTCACACTTTACACAAAAATATGTTCAAACTTAATTATAAATCTGAATGTAAGACTTTTAGAAGAAAACAAAACCCTTGTGACCTTACCCTTATTATCAGGCAACATGATCATCTCTGTGGCAATTCCCAAAGAATCTACAAAAATAACACCAAAGCATAAGCCATGAAAAAAAAAATGTCAAACATTATCAAAATTTGGGCTGGGTGCAGTGGCTCATGCCTGTAATCCCAGCACTTTGGTGGGTGGATCACTTGAGGCCAGGAGTTTAACACCAACCTGACCTACAAGGTGAAACACCATCTCTACTAAAAATACAAAAATTAGCCGAGCGTGGTGGTATGTGCCTGTAATCTCATCTACTCGGGATGCTGAGGTGGGAGAATTGCTTGAACCTGGGAGGCAGAGGTTGCAGTGAGCCAAGATTGTGCCACCACACTCCAGCCTGGGTGACAGAGGGAGACTCCGTCTTAAAAAAAAAATTTTTTTTTAATGTGCTCTGTGAAAGACACTGTTAAAAGAAAGCAAAAAGACAATCTCAGACTGGGAAAAAATATTTATAAGTTACATCCAACAAAGGATTTGTATGCAGAATATAAATAACTTTCAAAACACTACAGTAAGAGAAACCCAATTTTGAAAGGGACAAAAGATATTTCACAAAAAGAGAGTATACAGATAGAAGATAAGCTCATAAAAATGCTCAGCATCATCAGCCATTAAGGAAATGCAAATTAAATCACAATGAGGACACTCATGTGATTTAGATGCACATGTATTTAAAAGGTTGGGCTAGACCGGGCACAGTGGCTTATGCCTGTAATTGTAATCCCAGCATTTTGGGAGGTCGAAGCAGGTGTGTCATTTGAGGTCAGAAGTTTGAGACCAGTCTGGTCAACACAGTAACACCCCTTCTCTATTAAATTTTTTTTTAATTGGCTAGGCGTGGTAGTATGTGCCTATAATCCCAGCTGCTCAGGAGGTTGAGGCAGAATTGCCTGAACCCAGGAGGTAGAGGTTGCAGTGAGCCAAGATCACACCACTGCACTCCAGCCTGGGCTACAGAGCAAGACTCTGTCTCAAAAAATAAAAATAAAATAAAATAAATAAAAGGTTGACCAGGTATGGTGGCTCACGCCTATAATCCCAGCACTTTGAGAGGCCAGCATCACTTGAGCCCAGGAGTTCTAGACCTGTCTGGCCAGCATGGCAAAACTGCATCTCTACTAAAAGTACAAAAATTAGCTGGATGTGATGGCACACACCTGTAATTCCAGCCACACCGGAGGCAGAGGCAGGAGAATCGCTTGAACTCGGGGAGTGGAGGTTGCCATGAGCCGAGATCGTGCCACTGCACTCCAGCCTGGGTGACGAAGTGAGACTTTGTCTCAAACACACACACACACACACACACACACACACGTATTTAAAAATTTTTAAATGCTGACAATACCAAGTGCTTACAAGGATGAGAAGCAACTAGAACTCTCAGACATTGCTGGTGGGATTGTAAAATGATATTGCCACTCTGGAAAACAGTTTGGCAGTCTTATAAAGTTAAAGATACTTTATAATATGACAACAATTCTTAGGTATTTACCCTAGAAAACTTAAAGTTTATATTCACACCAAAACCTCTAAATAAATAGTTGTAACAACTCCATTTATAATTGCCAAAACAGGCCGGGCACTGTGGCTCATACCTATAATCCCAGCTCTTAGGGAGGCAGATGCAGGAGGATAGCTTGAACCCAGGAGTTCGAGAACTGCCTGGGCAATATAGCAAGACCCCGTTCTCCACAAAAAGGGGCAGTGGGGGCAAGAAAAAAAAATATATATATATATAATTTCCAAAACAGCAACAACAAACAACTGGAAACAACCCCATGTCCTTCAATGGCGAATGGATAAACATAATATTCCTCAGAGATGAAAAGCAATGAACTATTGATACATGCAACCATTTAGATGAATCTCAAAGGCATTATTGAATGAAAGAAGCTAATTCCAAATGTTACATACTATATGATCCCATTGACATGACATTCTCAAAAGGACAAACTATAGTGATAGAAAAAAGATCAGTGGTTGCCAAGGCTTAGGGATGGGATGGACAGTGTGATTACAAAGAGGTAGCATGAGGGGTTTTCGGAGGTAATGAAACTGTTCTGTATCTTGTGGTGCTTACATAAACCAACATAAAATTCATAAAACTGTGACCGGTCACAGTGGCTCATACCTGTAATCCTAGCATTTTGGGAGGCCAAGGTGAGAGGATTGCTGGAGTCCAGAAGTTTGACACCAGCCTGGACAACATACTGAGACCCTGTCTTTATCAAAATAAAAAAATTGTTTTAATTAGCCAGGTGTGGTGGCAGCCTCCCAGTGACATAGGAGGCTGAGGTGGGAGGATTGCTTGAGCCTGGGAGGCCAAGGCTGCAGTGAGCTGTGATCATGCTACTGCGCTCCAGCGACACAGCAAGACCTCATCACAAAAATATATGTATATATAAAACTGTCTACCAAAAAAAGTCAACTTTACTGAATGTTAATTCAAAATTAAAATTAAAACATAAAGCTGTAAAGACAAAGATATTTTCAGATATGCCAGGTTTTAAAATTTTACCTCCTGGAGCATCATACACTGGGGTCTGTTGAGGGGGCTGGGGAGGGACAGCGGTGGGTGGGGAGGTTGGGGAGAGATAACATGGGGAGAAATGCCAGATAGGTGACAGGGGGAGTGGAGGCAGCAAAGCACATTGCTATGTGTGTACCTATGCAACAATCCTGCATAATCTGCACATGTACCCCAGAACCTAAATACAATTAAAAAAAAATTACCTCCCACACACCCTTTCTCTAAAAACTACTGAAAGATGTGCTTTTGTGATGGCATGATGAAGAGAATAAACAAGAAGAAGGAAAACACTGGATCCAGACATGAGAATCAACACAAAAGGAAAATGATGGAAACTGCTTGAGCAATGGTGAAGACAAGTGCCAGGAAGACAGCTGTACAGTGTGTCTAAGAAGTAACCTGTCCAATTTGTAGTAGGATGACAGGCGCTCCCAGAGGACTTGATATCAAGAGAACAGCAGAATTGATAGATCATTTGGGGTGTCTGAACAAAAATTCAAAAAGACTTCCAGTTCTGGTGGAAAATTTCATAACACAATAGTATATGGAAAACAACACAAACCAAAAAAAAGAAGCAATTATTAACTTCAGGAAATAAAAAAGTAACAGTGTAATGATAGTACAGTATATAACTCATCTATCAATGTTAATTGCATTATCTTGATAATATAAACAATAAACCAATGGCATACCAAAGATGGATGATGAGGGCAGTCTGCCTCAAGTGCTGGCAATAAGAAGTGCATTACTGAGGGTATCTTTGAAACAATCATAAAACTAGAAGTCAGTCTGGTTTTCATTGTCACTGTGCACTAGCAATTCTAAATAATGTCAATTATAAAATTCTTCTTTCCCCCCCACTGAAAATTTTGTTTGTCTAATTTATAATTCATAAGTAATTTATGAAGTTACTGTTGAGCTTTAACATTATATTTGCAAGCTTCAAATGAACACATTCTTATTATTTATTCTTTAATAAGCATTTTATATTTTACCTGAAAGCTAACTGAGCAACGCCCAGTTGTACATTCCGTCTCCAACACACACAGATTCAGCTACAGGCAATTGTTTGAGAGTAAACTTATAATAGTTCAGAATCACTGTTCAGGTTCATTTCTAATGCAGTTTATGTCTCCACCCCTGTGATACCACACATTCCTGCTTTTAAACAGTGTATCAAAAATAAACAATGCAAGCACAGTATTGTAACGGCAAAGAAACAGAACCTGAGTTACTTCGGCTTGTCATCCTGTGCAACCAGGAGTTTAAAACCATGAAACAGTGCAAACAAAAATGTACAATATAATATTTTTTGTGGGTAAATACCAGGTTTTGTTCATATATGATATACTATACTTAATTTACATAATTAAAAACAATTTTTTTTTTTGGAGACGGAATTTTGTTCTTATTACCCAGCTGGAGCGCACTGGTGTGATCTTGGCTCACTGCAACCTCTGCCTCCTGGGTTCAAATGACTCTCCTGCCTCAGCCTCCTGAGTAGCTGAGATTACAGGCATGCACCACCACGCCCAACTAATTTTTGTATTTTTAGCAGAGATGGAATTTCGCCATGTTGGTCAGGCTGGTCTTGCTCTCTTGACCTCAGGTGATCTATCCACCTCGGCCTCCCAGGATGCTGAGATTACAGGCACGAGCCTTCACACCTGGCCTAAAATTTATTCTTTTTAATTATTAGGTTTTTAAAAAATTTTTTTTAATTATTAGTTTTTTTGAGCTAAAAAAAATGCATCCAGATAATTTGATGTGTAATTAGTGTTATTAGTAGTAATTTCCCAAATGGTACCCTTTGGAGACATTTGTTTTATTTTTAAAGATCACTTAATAGTTATTGAACAATTACTTACCTAAAATATTAATAAATCAGATTGTAACTAAAGGATAAAAATTCTGTTAGGTAGATATAAGAATTCTTTGATAAATAGTTGTGGTTTTTTGTGCTGCAGAAGCTTGGAAGAACTTGCAGATCAGCAACTGATTCAGTTTGTAATTACTCTAAATTTTATAAAGAAATTTGAATACTAACATGAAACAATATTAATCTAGTGGACTTCAGTAAGGCAAATAATGTAAAGAAAAGCAATGTATGGCTCTATCTTGAAATATATAATACCTTCAATATTACATAAAGTTATTGAAAAAGCTAAAAAATTACAAGCTGGGAATCCAAAGCACCCACACTAAAAACAATGCAATATTAGGATGATTGTTTTTCTCTTTTTTAGTACTGCAATATTCATTTTTTATTTTTTACTATTGTTATTATTTATATGAAGTTCAATAAAAGAAAAACCTCACTGTTTCTTTTCCTTACTACTACATATTTGATTTCATGATTAATATTAGAATAAAGTTTATCACCTAGGAGGTTATAAAAAAAGATCCAGTCCAGGTGTCATGCATGTTGGCAAGCCTCTGCACTGGATCTTGATCTAATGAAAAGTGGTGGCAATTATATTTGGAGGATAAAAGGAGACAGCATATGCATATGTGTGTTAGGAGGGGGTCTAGTAAATAATGGAAAAGCTCAATTGCCATAGCAAGAAGTCATTGTTCGGGGGCTGTGAACCTGACAGCAAAGGAGATCATTATTACTCCTTCAGAGCTGTGAGGTTTGGATAATAAAAATATGGAGCAGAGAAATGCAATTTTTCATGTAGGGTCAAGTGGTGAAACTTGACTTTTTAAACTATGTGCATGTCTTACTTTGAAAAGAAATCATTACAAAGCCAAAAGCACTTAAGAATGAAGAAGACAGTGCAAAAAGTTTGGAAAGTAAGCTTTAGACACTAATTATAAATGCTAGGTGTAGGGTTTGTTTTTGAGGATAAAGCGAAGAAACTGAGGCCAGCACCAAGATAATTTAATGCAAGGGAATTTATTTAGGCTCCCGGGTGAGGTTCTGCGGTCCAGACAGGAGGGGCCAGAGAAGTCGCACTGACTTCTCTTAGACAGGGGGTTTTATAGGGAGTGAAACAGCTTGATTGGTTGTGGGAGAGCAAGACTGCTATTGGGTAAGTTACAAGCCTTGACCTAGGACTTGGCTTGTTGTTGGTTGGAATTACTTGCCTGCTATTGGTTGTTAAGACTCAGCTGCTATTGGTTGTTAAGACTCGACTGCTATTGGTTGTTAAGACTTGGCTGCTATTGGTTGTTAAGACTTAGCTGCTATTGGTTATTAAGAAGCTATGGTTGCAGCACCTTGTTTGCATGCTGGGCTCTTTAAGGGAAGACCAGGCTGTGCGAGCAAGGGAGAAGGGAACATGCCCGAGCATGTCTGAGCTTGCTCGGGGCTTGTAAAAGGAAAAAAGGTTGGGAGGGGTGCGTCCGAGCTCCCAGCAAGGCAACCGGCCTTACGCTAGGAATTACAATTATAGAACAAATATAAATAATGAAAATTCCAACAAGAGGAAAATCAATATAAGTAACAATACTGGGGGATTGACAAAGGGAGAAGGAAGTGTGACTGTGCTAACCACCTCAACTTTTATAGCTGGGGATCAATCAGTACTGTCTGAAATTGAAATGCGTGAGGTTTGAAAAATCGATGACTCTAACTTCTTTATGATTTTATGGTTTTCATAATCACTTGTCCTTAACATTATAGGGATCTTTTAGTAATTAATATCTCCTGGGGTGGAAACATTATTTAAAGTATAGCCATTCCTTCAGATCTGCTTTAATTTGGTTTTCTTCTGTTGAATTCTGTTAAAATTTCAGAAGCTTAATTTGTATTTTTAATAAAATGTAGAGTAGGGATTAATTTTTACAAAATCATTTTTTCTAACCTTATCTAAAACTTTCTCTTTCTATCCATTTATTCTTCTTTTGTTTATAGGCATAGAAAGATATTTGAAATAATACCAGTTACTGTCTTTACCATTCTAAAATACTGATTTTTTTTCTTTTTCACATATAAACAACTCTGAAATCTAGTAACCAGACAATGGCTGACAGTCAGGTGGCAACCATGAAGTAGTTGTCATTGCTGACACCTTCTGGTAAGATCAAGCAAGTGCCAGCATCAAAACTTAAAGCAGTATCTTAGAAATAAAGTCCAGAGCCAATAGATGAGCACTCTTTTAAGAAATGCTGCAGGCCGGTTGCAGTGGCTCACACCTGTAATCCCAGCACTTTGGGAGGCTGAGGCGGGCAGATCACGAGGTCAAGAGATTGAGACCATCCTGGCCAAGATGGTGAAACTCTGTCTCTACTAAAAATACAAAAATTATCTGGGTGATGGTGGGTGCCTGTAATCCCAGCTACTCAGGAACCTGAGGCAGGACAATCACTTGAACCCTGGAGGTGGAGGTTGCAGTGAGCTGAGATGATGTCACTGCATTCCAGCCTGGGCAATAGAGTGAGACTGTCTAAAAAAAGAAAAAGAAATGGTGAATTATTGATGCTCTTGATGCACAAAGGATATTGTATTCACAAACACACACACACAGACACACACACACACACACACTACTGAGTCAAAAAGTGATTTAGAAGAGTTGAACACTAAACGTGAAGATGTTTTAGAAATATATTGGACCAATTTATTTCTTATATTTTTTGTTTATGTTTGTATATGAGCACAATGCTACAAAACATATTTATACAGGTTTAAAATAGTTATTTTAATAAAAATTATAAGATATAAAGCATTTTATTATGGTTTAGGTTTTTTTAGTGATACAAAAAATAATTTGAAGTATAATCAGAACCTAGATTTGATGAACTATCATATTTCTGAGTGATAGAACTGGGTGGTTTGTTTCTTCTTTAAACTTTTCCATATGGCTTAATTTTATAATATGCTATGAGGAATATTACAAATAGTGTATATTATTTTATACAAAATATAGACAATGTATTATGTATGACATAAAATATGTAATTTATTTATTATATATCATATTACATAATGAATATGTAATAAATATGTAAAATTTTCCATATAGCTTAATTTTATTATGAACTCTTTGATATAATAACTGGTATTTCATTTGAGCCGTCTTGATATTGCTCTCCCAATATTGTTCATACTCACTCAGCTTTGCTTAGCCTCATGCAAAAATTTCTCCCTATTCTTCAGCTTTACAGTATTTTGGCCATGGTCTAGGTCTAGGGTGGTTTCCTTCATGGTGGAAGCGAAATATTAGTATTTCAAAGCCAAAGAACTCCCTGACATTCTCTTGGGGCTGTGTCTTTCTAAGAGCCTCTGTGTATTCTCTCCCCAACCCTGTATTCTATATTCCTCTACCTTCTTCTTCCGTACCTATTTCAGGATCTCTGAAGGATGCTGGACACAAGTCACCAATGTTCTTGTGTTAGAAGCAGCATTCATGTCCTGAAGATCAAGGGTGGTGTTTCAGGACCATGGACAGTAGCACATGGCTAGGGATGCCTAAACTAGCTCTCAACATTCACCTCACCCTACAAGTCCCTCCAGAGGGCCCATCAAGGCTGTCAGTGGACACGTTGCAGGTTAAATCCATGGTCTTCCTCCAAATCAGGCTTAGAAAACTCCTCTCAACAAAATATCACATAGTAGGCACTGAATAAATTTTTGTTGAATTAACAAATTTATTATAGCAAAGGGTTATACCTATATGCTTAATTCACCCAACAAATATTTATTTAAGCCCCTATTGTGTGACATGCATGACCCTTTCAGACAGGATGTTTTGTGACTGAGTTCCCTATTTCATGATGTGTGGCTGGTGTCTTATGAGTACGACAGTGGGCGCTACATGGGGCTGCTTCCTGCCTGCATCTCCGGTAGAAAGTGAAGTCTTAATAGTTTTTCCTCTTTTCTTCTGTTAGAATTCTGGACCACTTGTTTGTCCATCAACATTTCTTCTTTTCTCTTGATTTCTGTCACTCTCCCTAGACCCTAAGACATCAGAGAATGCAAATAAGGTCTTTCTTCCCTATCTTCATTCCCAGCCCTACAGCACCGAACATTTCAGATAGTGTACTGTGCAACCAAATCTTTCCCCACTCCTACTCCCGTTTCCATCACTCTCCCTAGAGCCTAAAACATCAGAGAAAGCAAATAAGGTCTTTCTTCCCCTGTCTTCATTCCCAGCCCTCCGGCACCTAACATTTCAGATTCTGTACTGTGCAACTAAATCTTTCCTCAGTCCTACTCCCACTTCCATCCCTACTCCTTAAACAAGTACAGGTGTCTTAAAGGAAAAAAAAAAAAACACTGCTTTTTGTCATCATCTCTTCTGAAGTACCTAGCATAGAGCCTGGCTTGTAGTTGTGTATCAGTAAATACATGACTCAATCAATCAATGAGAATAAAAGCCCCATGAGGGTGGGAACTTTAGACTGTTTTATAACATATTAGACATTCAATAAATATATGTTCAATTAATTGATTAATAAATTAACATATTTATATGTGATAAATATCATGGAGAAAGGTTAGGCTTATCCGCTCATTAATTCAACCAGCAAATATTTATTAAGCATTTGTCATGTATTGTACACTAGGAATATAACAGACAAAAACCTTCACCCTATTGGAACTTACATTCTAGTGGGGGAATAGACAAGAAACAAGTAAATACACAGAAAAATAGAATAATATAATTTGAGGCTGTGAGTAGTGAGATAAAGAAAGCAACAATGAACAGTGGGTGGTTATTTCAGGTCACTTGTTCAGGAAAGGCCTCTCTGAAGCATGGCGTATGGGCAGAGACTTGACTATGGTGAGGGAAAGGCAACAATCAAGGGAAGAGGGTCTCATGTAGAAAATCAAGTTCAAAGGCCCTGGGCTGGAATGAACATGATATGTTTGAGGAACACAAGAACCCAGTGTAGCTGTAGGAACTGAGACTGGGGAAGAGTGATAAAAAATGAAGTCAGTGAAATCATGTTAATTATTCACATATTAAATTACAGATCAGCTCTGACCCTCAAAAACTCCCCCAAAATATAAAACGTTACATAGTAAAGTATACCTCCCATCCATGTCCCCCTACCACCTAGTTCCCTTCCCGATAGGCATCTAATGCTATTGGTTTCTTGTGTGTCCTGTGCATATATAAACAAACACATACATTTGTATATCAATCTTCCTCTTTTATAGAAGTAGTAGTATACTGTATGCTGTTCTATACTGTGCCCTTTTCTCTTAAAATAGCTAGAAAATCTTCCTAAATACTTTGTTTGCAACTTTGTGTATTGTTAGGATGTCCTGTAACTTGTTTAACCAATCCCCCACTGGTGGGTAATTATATTTTTAATCTTTTGCTATAATACAAAAACCTATCACAAGCTTTTAGACCTAAAGGTAAGGCTTTGGAGTAAGATCAACCAGGATTCAAATTCTGGTTTTTACTTAGAATCTAAGTGACTTTGGGATGCTACACACTCTCTGTTCTCTGTTTCCTCGCCTACAAAATGCGGATCATAATACTATCATGACACCTTTTGGGGAGGCCTACATGGGAAGATGTATGTGAAGTGCTCAGCACAGTACCTAGGCCAAGAGAGTAATATTGTCTTAACAAAATTCACCACATACCAAGTGCTGCTGTGTACTGGGCTCCAAGCTGAGAATTCACATGTTATCTCATTTCATCTTCACAATCCTAAAAGGTAAGGACTACTATTTCCACATTTACCAAGAGTAGCTGAGAGGTTAACCAATATGACCCTCAAGTCCTGGAGAAGTAGAAGGAGATTCAATCAGAGTTTCCTGACAACAGAGACCTACTCTGAACCATTACATCCATCTCCTGGAGCTCAACAAATGTAGCTACCATCATCACTATCATCATCACTGTCACCATCACCATCATCATCACCATCACCATCTCTGTCACCATCACTATCACCATTATCACCATCACTGACACCATCACTATCACCATCATTACCATCACTGACACCATCACTATCACCATCATCACCATCACTGACACCATCACTATCACCATCACTATCACTATTATCACCATCACTATCACTATCACCATCACCATCATCATCATCATCACCATCTCTGTCACCATCACTATCACCATCATCACCATCACTGATACCATCACTATCACCATCATCACCATCACTGACACCACTACTATCACCATCATCACTATCACTATCACCATCACTATCACCATCATCACCATTACTGACACCACTACTATCACCATCTTCACTATCACTATCACCATCATCACCATCACTATCATTATTACCATTACCATCACCATCACCATCACTATCATCATCATCACCATCCTCACTATCACTGTCACCATCATCACTATCACTATGACGATCATCACCATCACGGACACCACCACTATCACCATCATCACCATCATCATCACCCTCACCATCACCATTGTCATCATTGCCATTACTTGCTTTAGGCCCATTGATCTTTGATTTGGCTTGTGCCTACCTTTGTCTTCAGGTTCCCAAGAAATTGGTGCAAATTTTTCCAGAAACAATTGTTTTTTTCTAATTTCAGGCCATTGTTTCTTCTGACTTTTGCTACCTGTACATGCATGTGTGTGTGTACACACACACACGCTCCACTCAGGCAGACCAAGGGCTGCTTATTACCACGCAACATCTTTTGGGGATGGTCCACATGTCATCATTGTCTTGGCAACATCAACAGCACAGGCAGCTGAGCAAAGTGAGGTGACTGGGGAGGGTGGTCTCAGCTGGCTATAGCCCATCTCTCCCACTCCCCACTCCCACCACTAGAAATAGTAGATAGAGAAGAAAAAGAATAAAAATCAGCAGCCAGCTAGTGATTGTCCACCACGTGAAAGCAGGAGCGCTTTATATGTTATCACAAATCCTCGAGATAGGTGCTCTCTACTCCCTTTTACAGATAAGGAACCTGAATCATAACAGAGCTCCTAGTTCCTCCCATCAAGAGCTGAATTCCATTTCTCAACTCCTTGGATCTGGGTGGTCATTGTCTTTGGACAAAGGGACAATAGCAAAACTGATTCTAGAATAGAAGCGAAAACTGCTCATCACAAGGGCTTGCTCTCTTGTGCTCTAGTAACCCACAAGTCCAGGCTAGCCTGCTGGAGGAGGCGAGGCAGGTGTTCCAGTTACTTTCTTCTCTCCAGTCAACAGCCAGGAAATGCCGAGGAAACAGACCCATCTCACTGATGTGCAGCTGACTGCAGGCCCAGGAGTGAGCCCAGCCATGGCCAGCAGAACTGATCAGCCCAAATCGCCAACCTGCCAATCATGAGTAAACAGATGGCTGCTGTTTATAGCTGTAAAATCAAATGATGGGCTTAGGTTTTGCCCAAGATGAAGTAACAGGAACCAGATTTATCTTCCTGCCTGAAACAGCCAAAATAACAAGGCAAGAATCTGGACATTGGGTGGATCACAAAGGATGGTGATGTGAGAGATGGGGAAACCATATGAACTCTACAATGGCCCCAGCTCACAGCCCAGAAAAATGTTTCCAGGCCACAGTACAGACTTGGGAAAACCAGGTGGAGCCAGGGAGCTTCTGAGTTGAGGAGACACAGCAGAGTCCCAGGAGATCAAGGTGGCCATAATTCTTAGGACAGAGCACTGGGGAGGAGAGGGCTACGCAGAGAGCCCCAGAGATGTGCAGAGGGTCCCTGTCAAGTATTCAGCAGTGTACTCATCAGCACGTGTGTGTGAGGAAACCACCCGAGGTCCTTCTGAAGGGAGGAGAGAACAGTGCCCAGGACTCGCACAAAGCCAGAAACAGTGCCCGCTGCCTCCAGTCAGACTGGAAAAGTTCATAATTCACAAAATAGAATATGCTGGAAGGCCATGCCTCAATAGTGGTGAATAATTGGTCCTAGACAGAACACTCCTCCGGAGCTGCCTAACTAAAGCAAGACCGAAAAGTATCAGACTGTTTCCAAATAACCGCATCCCAGAAAATCTAACTGATATAGAAACTAAAACATATAAGTGCTCATTTATAGCCCAACAACTTTAAATATATGTAAGCATTTTACATGTATTACTATATTTATATCACTTTCTTTACAACAATGCTCTGAAAGAGCTGATATTATCATCACCATTGTACAGATGATAGTCTGTACAAACAGATGCATACAGGGTACCTGGCAAATAGCATGTTCAATAAATAAATGCTTTTTCCTTCAACTTGCCATCCTTGCTCCCTGCCTACAACCATTCATAACCAAATGACTTCTCCCAAGCTGCACATCCACTACAAAGATTATGGTTTTAGAAAGACAAAAACTCCAGCATTCAGGAGGAAGGTGGTCCCTGGAATTCTGAGAGTCCTGGATGAAGAGTCAGGAGTGATGGTTCCAGCCTACCCCTGCCACCACCTTGCAGGGTGACCCTGAGCCAGCCTTAACCTCTCTGGGCCTGATTCTCCACATTGCAGACGGGTGAATTCAGATCAGGTTTTCCCCAAAGCAAACATCTCACTCTAGAGGCCAGGATGCCTCAACCATTCTCAGGCTAAAACTCCGATAGTAGAGGTCGGCAAAGGTGAGGAAAGAGTGCATTTATCTCTACTAGAATACACATGTGCGCACGCTCACACTCCACACGCGCGCATCCACACACACCTGAGTTGCAAGCCTCTCACTGAGCCGCTCTCTGGCCCTGTGCAGCATTACCCACTTCCGTCAGAAGATGGTGCTGCTTCTCCATGCGAGTTCAGCTACTTTCGTTCAACACTTAATGGCTGCGCACCCGTGCCCAAAACGTTGTGCTAGGCAGTGTGGGCACAAAGGGGATTACCATATGGACCTCTCTTTCCAGAACTTTACACCGTAGTGACAAACAACCAAAGGTAATATGAAAAGAATTGGGACTTTGCTGGGACGAAACTAAATATTACCGAAAAGTGCCAGGCACGAGCTGCTTTACAACCCTTCTTTTAAAAACTAGGGACTCCTTATCCAATGTATACGTGTATCAGAATGTCATGGTGCACACCATAAATATGTACAATGTTTACTTGTCAATTTAAAAAATAAACATTAAAAATAAAAATAGGCAGGGCGCGGTGGCTCACGCCTGTAATCCTAGCACTTCAGGAGGCCGAGGCGGGAGGACCACCTTAGGTCAGGAGTTCGAGACCAGCCTGCCCAACATGGCGAAACCTTGTCTCTGTCTCTACCAAAAATACAAGATTAGCCGGGTGTGGTGGCGGACGCCTGTAATCCCAACTACTCAGGAGGCTGAGGCAGGAGAATTGCTTGAATCCGGAAGGCAGAGGTTGCAGTGAGCTGAGATTGTGCCACTGCACTCCAGCCTGGATGATGGAGTGATACTCTTATCTCAAAAAAAAAAAAAAAGAAAAGAAAGAACTCTGGATGGCCACTTTAAAACTCAGAGCTGCCTCCCAGTTCCAGTGGCCCCATTTGTATTTATTTACCTGTGGCTTTAGCTACTTTAATTATTCAGAGCTAATGAGGAGGAAAAAAAAAAAACAGAGATAGACCTGATACCTAAATGATGTGCTCACACCACGTGGTAACCAAATGACCCCAAGATGTGTTGTTAGAAGGGAAGATTTGTAAAGGTTCAAATCAAGGAAAACTGAGGGGAGAAGTGAGTAACCTACCTGGCACGCCCCGCACAGCATGCCCGTGGAGAACCTGCTCATTCTCCGCGCTCATTCCTGGCAGAAGGTGTGACTTAGATGCAAAAAGAAAAAATATATACATTTGTGTTTTTTCACTTGAATTTTACAGGTCTTGCAATTGTGTTTGTATTTAGTTTGTAAATTTGCTTTGAGTGTTATAGTCATATAAGAGCTATATGCATATAGTTATACATAGTTACATATTTAAGTAATATCATAACAAAATTGACTGGTCTACATCAGGAGTCCTTGGGATTTTTTTTTCTCATTAAAAGGATTGCACACACAGTCAGACTGGCAACACTCTGATCATATTTCCTTCCCTTGAGGAAGGGACAGGAGTCACAGACATTTTTTCCTCTGAATGGGAAGAAGCTGACTCCCTAGAGAACAGGAAAGGGATTCACTCCCAGGACAGAAGCCGAGCAGAAAGATAATCCCTTCTCTCATATGCAGGCCTTCCCTGCAAGCAGGGATGGACGCTGTTTGCTTTGAGGCAAAGACGGGGTTCCCTGCAGAAGCTGGGCAACTGGAAATATTGGCTACTGAACTACTATATATCAGCTACTTAACTAGTTACTAGTTATATACTAGTTACATATTGTATAACTAGTATTTACATAACTCTATGCTATGGACAAAGTAATAGTACCCTAAGAGGGGAAAATGTAGATTAAGGGGTGAGGGAGTGTGTGTGTTTCATGTCTTCTTCCTCTAGAGCAGGCAGAGAGCGTGACCTGAGGCGCTCTGTCCAGCTGGGGCCAGTACTGAGGTCCTGCCCTTGTGCACTTCTCCTCCTTGTCCCTGGTCTCCCATGAGGGACAATCCCTGGAACCGGATACATCTTTTCCTCTCATACCAGCCAACATTTATTATGGTGCCCTCATAAGTGCTGGACATTTCACTATACTCCTTTAGTCACACTAATATTTACAAACCTACCATATTGGTTATATATTTCTATGTAACAAATTACCCCAAATTGTAGTGATTTAAACAAGAAACATTTATAATCTCACAGGTTTTATGTGGTGTTTTATTTCTGGCTTCTTTCACTTTCCATGTTTTCAAGGTTTATCTCTGTTATAAGCATGAAATGCTATATTGTATTGTAAGCATTTTTGTGGCTGAACAATAGTCCATTGTATGGAATACCACTTTTGTTTATCAATACAGCAGTTGATAGACATTGTTAATTAATACTTGGATAGCAAGTATTTTTCCTTCCTCTTAATTACATTCTCCAGATGGATGGATAGACAGATAGAGAGAGAGATAGAAAGATAGAGAGATAGAGGTTGCCCTAAACTCCAACCCCTAAAGTCAGTCCCTTCCCAGAGGATTAAAGTTTATCCAAACTTCTCTTTGTCCATGTATTTAAATGTGTATGTGATTGTGTTAGTTAGCTATTGCTGCACAACAAATTACTCCAAAACTTAGAGGCTTAAAACAATGATAAATATTTACTATTTCACACAGTATCTGGGGGCAGGGGGATGTTAAGAATTCCAGAATGGTTTAGCTAAGCAGTTCTGAGTGGCTCTCTCTTACAACGTTGCCGTCAAGATGTTGGCAGGGAGCCAGGAATGGTGGTTCATGCCTATAATCCCAGCATTTTGAGAGGCCAAGGCAGGAGGATGGCTTGAGGCCAGGAGTTTGAGACCAGTCTAGGCAACATAGTGAGACACCCATCTCTGCAAAAAAAAATTTTTTAATTAGCTGGGCATGGCAGTGCACAGCTATGGTCCTAGCTACTCAGGAGGCTGAGGCAAGAGGATCGCTTGGACCCAGGAGTTTGAGGTTGCAGTGAACTATGGTCATGCCACTTCACTCCAGCCAGGGCAACAGAGTGAGATCCTGTCTGAAAAAATAATAATAATAATAATAGGCCAGGCACAGTGACTCACGCCTGTAATCCCAGCACTTTGGGAGGCTGAGGTGGGCGGATCACCTGAGGTCAGGAGTTTGAGATCAACCTGGCCAACATGGTGAAACCCTGTCTCTACTAAAAATATGAAAATTAGCCAGACATGGTGGCACACACCTTTAATCCCAGCTCTCAGGGGGCTGAGGTAGAAGGATCGCTTGAACCTGAGAGGCAGAGGTTGCAGTGAACCAAGATTGCACCACTGTACTCCAGCCTGGACGACAGAGCAAGACTCCATAATAAGTAAGTAAGTAAATAAGTAAATAAGTAAGTAAGTAAATAAATAAATAAAAATGCGGAGCCTGTATCATCTGATGGCTTGGCTGGGACTTTCCAAACATGGACAAAGAGACAGTCTTTGGCCATTGGCAAACCTCAATTCCTCTCCATCTAAGGTTGCCATATTTAGCAAATAAAAATATGGAATAGCCAGCTAAATTTGCATTTCAGATAAATAACAAATACATTTTAGTATTAGTATATCCCAAATATTGCGTGAGACACAATCATACTAAAAATACTAAGAAATATGACTTATTAGGGCTGCTTGAGTACACACACAATGTGGTAGCTGGCTTCCACCAGCATAAGTGGTTCAAGAAAACATAGCAGAAACAAAAATATCTTTTGTGACATAGCCTTGAAAGTCACACACCATCAATTCTCATATTCTTTTGGTTACACAGCTCTGTCCTAATAAATATGAGTGGGAACAATATAAAAGGATAAATACTAGGAATTGAGGATCACTAGGAGCAATCATAGGGGCTATCCACCACTGTGTCCATAGAAAATAATATTGTTTTTATGTGTATATGTATGTTATGTGTTTTTTAACATGAGGGTAATTCTGTATCTATTTGTTCTGCAACTTTTTTTCACTTAGCAAAAGCTTTTGGAGCCCTTTACATATCAGAACATGTAGTATTGCTTCATTCTCTTTGCTTTCTGCCTATTATTTTATCATCTAGATTGTCATATTTAGCCATTCCTCTATTGTTATACATTTAAGCTGTTTCCAAAAGCTTACTACTACTTTATATACAATACTATAACAGTCAGTCTTCTACATGCCTTACATTCATGTCCATGCATTCAAAAAGTTAGAGGGAATATTGAGAATATCACATGGAGACATGGAAGATATAAATAAGACCCATATTGAACTTCTCTAGGTAAAAACTACAAATATAAAAGATGACAAAATACATTTAATGTGATAAATAACAGATGACACATTGCAAAAGAAAACATTAGTGAACTTGAGGACAATAGAAAATATCCAAAATAAAATACAGAGAAAGGAAAAACCAAAAAAAAAAAATAGATAAGAGGTAGGACAATTTTTAGCAGTCTAAATACATGTCATTGGAGTCCCTGAAGGATACGAAAGACAAGAAAGAACATATATTTAAAGAATAGTGGCTGGAAAGTTTCCAAAGTTGATGAAAACTAAACGAACATGAGTTTTCTTAGGTCAAGGAACCTCAACACAAGCAATATGAAGAAAACTACATCATGATGTATCATACAGAAATAAGATTGATAGCAGACTTCTTGTCAGAAAAATGCAAGCATGTAGACAGCGGAACCATATCTTTAAAGTGCTAAAAGAAAAAAAGAAAAAAAAAACTATCGACCTAGATTCTACACCCAGAAAATGTATCTTGCAAAATAGAGGATGAAAGAAACTTTTCCAGACATCCAAAAGCTCAAGTAAATCATCACTAGCTGATGGCTCCTAAAAAAAATGTTAAATGATGTCCTTTGAGCAAGGAAGAGATAATACTAGACTGAAATCTGATTACAGGCAAAGGGATAAAGATCACAAAAATGGTAACCATGTGGATATATAAAAAATAATTTCTTCTTATTTAAATTTCTTGGCTGGGTATGGTGGCTCACATCTGTAATCCTAGCACTAGCACTTTGGGAGGCTGAGGTGGGGGATCACGAGGTCAGAAATTCAAAACCAGCCTGGCCAACATAGTGAAACCCTGTCTCTACTAAAAATACAAAAAATTAGCTGCGCATGGTGGCAGGTGCCTATAATCCCAGCTACTAGAGAGGCTGAGGCAGTAGAATCACTTAAACCTAGGAGGCAGAGGTTACAGTGAGGCGAGATTGCACCATTGCACTCCAGCCTGGGCAACAGAGTGAGACTCTGTCTCAAAAAAAAATTTTTTTTTCTTTAAAAGATAATTGGTGATTTAAAACAAAAATAAATACAAATACACTGTGGAGTTTACAACATATGCAGACATCAACAGCATAAACACTGAGATGGCTTTTATACTATGGTTATGGGTCACTTCACTTTGGGGAGACATACAGAAAAATGCATCATTAGGCAACTTTGTCATTGTGTAAACATCATAATGTACTTACTCAAATCTAGATGGTGTAGCCTACTACACACCTAGGCTACATGTTTAGCCTATTGCTTCTAGGCTACAAATCTGTACACCATGTTATGGTACCAAATACTATAGGCCATTGTAACCGAATGGTAAGTATTTGTATATTTAAACATATCTAGGCCAGGCATAGTGGCTCTTGCCTATAATCCCAGCACTTTGGGAGACCAAGTCAGGTGGATCATGAGGTCAAAAGATCAAGATAATCCTGGCCAACATAGTAAAACCCCGTTTCTACTAAAAATACAAATGTTAGCCAGGCATGGTGGTACATGCCTGTAGTCCCAGCTACTCAGGAGGCTGAGGCAGGAGAATTGCTTGAACCCGGGGGCAGAGGTTGCAGTGAGCTGAGATCATGCCACTGCACTCCAACCTGGCGACAGAGTGAGACTCCATCCAAAAAAAAAAAAAAAAAAACATAGAAAAGATACCATAAAATATGATGTAAGAGATTTTAAAAAGTACACCTATATAGGGCATTTACCATAAATGGAGCTTTCAGGACTGGCAGTTGCTCTGGGTCACTCAGTAAACTTAGTGGTGAGTGAATGTGAAGCCCTAGGACATTACTGTACACTAATATAGACTTTATAAATACTGTACACTTAGGCTACACTAAATTTATTTTTAATATGTGTTTTTTTTTTTTTTTTTTTTTGAGACAGGGTCTCTCTCTGCCACCCAGGCTGGAATGCAGGGGTACAGTTATGGCTCACTGCAGTCTCGATTTTCTGGGCTCAGGTGATCCTCCCACTTCAGCCTCCTGAGTAGCTGGGACTACAAGAACGTGCCATCACACCTGGCTAGTTTTTTGTATTTCCTGCAGAGATGGGATTTCACTACATTCCCAGGCTTGTCTCAAACTCTTGGGCTCAAGAGATCCTTTCACTTCGCCCTCCCAAAGTGCTGGGATTACAGGTGTGAACCACCATGCCCAGCCATATTTTTCTTTCTTCAATATAAATTGACCTTAGCTTCCTGTAACTTTATTTTATATATTTTTTTAACTTTTTGACTCTTATAATAACATAACTAAAAGCAAAAACACATTGTACAGCTATACAAAAGTTATTTTCTTTACATCCTTATTCTATACGTGTTTTCCAATTTTATTATTATTTTACTTTTTAAATTTTGGGTTTAAAACTAAGGCAAAAACACACACATTAGCCTAGGCCTACATAGGGTCAGGATCGTCAATATCACTATCTTCCACTTGTACATCTTGTCTTACTGGAAGGTCTTCAGGGGCAATAACACACATGGTCATCTCCTGTGATAACAATGCCTTCTTCTGGAACACCTCCTGAAGGACCTGCCTGAGGTTGTTTTACAGTTAACTTTTTATATAAGTAGAATAAGTATACTCTAAAATAACAGACAAAAGTAGAATATAGTAAACACATACATCAGTAACAGTCATTATTATTAAGTATTGTATACTGTATGTAATTGTATTTGCTGTACTTTTTTATAACTAGCAGTGCGGTAGGTTTGTTTCCACCACCATCATCACAAATATGTGAGTAATGCATTGTGCTATGATGTTAGAATGGCTATGATGTCACTAGGTTACAGGAATTTTTCAGCTCTATTATAGTTTTATGGGACCACCATTGTATATGTGACTCATCATTGACTGAAACAATGTTATATGATGCATGACTGTATATGTGATGCATGACTGTATGTTATCACTTGAAGTTGGACTGTGTTGTTAGAGTTGTATACTATAAACTCTAAATCACTATCTGGGTTCCCGAGAGGCCGGCACGTCTGCCGGGGAATTTTGGCCAGCAAGAGGGTCCCAACCTGAATAGGGGAGTGCGCGGAAAAAAGAGAAGACAGACAAGCGGGGTCTGGAGGACTGAGTAAGCAATGCTTAAACAGCAATGCTTAAACAGCAGCTTTATTGTGCACACGGTTAGCATATATATGTTTGTCCTACGTCATTAACAGGAACAGATACCATTATCTCATACATGAAAGCAGCACATAAGAACAATAGTAAAATCAGATACATAATTGGGTACAATCACATCACGCAGGTGGTGGGGCAACCTATAGTTAAAAGTTACTGACGTGTGCAAGGCACCAGAGAGGCAGAGACCCATTATATTTGCGCAGTCACAAGAACAAGCACAGGACCCAATAGTGGGTAAACAAAGTCATAAATCAGATACAGAAACTGAACACATTGTCCTGTCAGACCACATGCAGGCCACATCACAGTCTCACAGAGTTCTTTTTATAATTCCTTTACCTGCAGTTCCTACTTTCCCATAGCT
>PVKP010024068.1:0-35449 GCA_004027715.1 Plecturocebus donacophilus | reverse complement strand
AAAAAAAAAAAAAAAAAAACAAAAAAAAAAACTTCCCCTCTCTCTTTCTCTTTAAAAAAAAAACAGAAAAAACTCCCAAAAGGCAGCAAGAATGAGAAACATTATTATGGAAGTTAAGACCACCCCTGTAAGTGAAGGTTTTGCTACCTTTTACAGAAAAGTGAGGCTTGAAGGCAAAGCATAACATCATAGTTGAATTTAAAAGAAAAAAAAAAACAGTATGAACGATATCTCTCTGTCGTATATCCACTGCCACGATTGATATAGATATCAACTTGATAAATTTAAAAAATTACACTCGGTTCTCATTTCTGTGGGTTCTACATCTGCAGATTCAACCAGCTATGGATCAAAAATATTTGGAAAAAAACGATAAAAAACAACACAAAATTTAAAATACAGTATAACAGCTATTCACATAGCATTTATATGGTACTGTGTACTATAAGTAATCCAGAGAATCCAGAGATGACTTAAAGTATATTGGACAATGTGTGTAGATTATATGCAAATACTGTGCCATTTCATGTAAAAGACTTGAACATAAGTGGATTTTGATATCCATGGGAGTCCTAAAACCAATCCCCTGTGGATATTCAGGGATGACTGTGTATAAAATATGATTAAGTCATACACATACAAATGTCTTAAGTATTTGTAAATGTTTTGAACACCTACCTTAGTGGAAGATTATAGAGGTTTTGGAAAATAAAAATCCTATCTTAACAATGGTTATTCTTGGGGAATTTTTAAAAGCCAGGATATTTTGGAATCCACAGAAGATCTATTTATTGTGAAAGTTGTGTAAAGGGTCAATGGCAGGCCGGGCGTGGTGGCTCACGCCTGTAATCCAAGCACTTTGGAGGCCAAGGCGGGTGGATCACCTGAGGTCGGGAGTTCAAGACCAACCTGACCAACATGGTGAAACCCCGTCTTAAAAAAAAAAAAAAAAAAAAAAAAAAAGGGTCAATGGCAGTAAATCAATGTAAGTAACTATAGTGGAATGTGAATGCTTTACTTTTTATCTACTGAACTTATGTTTTTAAAAACCTGTTTAAAGGCTTGGACTTCCAAATACACTCTAATCATATTAGTAATCTTTTAGTTGACTACTGTAAGCATTTGCCAATAACTAGTATAAATGTAGTGGACCCAGAATCCCATTTTACTTGTGCCGCTCTTTTTACACCCTCTCTTTTTAAATGTGGGTGTTATTCACCATCCTTAACCACCATTTTATCCAGTCTAAAGCTGCTGCAGGAGAACCACCTGCTGAGCATCACCTGGAGGTTCTCCCTGTTCAAGTTATGAGGCTTATGCACTGCCAGGGGGAACTTGATCCACTATGACCCCCAAATTAATTTAAGATGCAGGATTTGATTTGTCAAGCTTATATGTTCCTGGTTGTCTAGGATCTATTTCTGCTTCCAGATATAGCCATAGGTGTGATAACAATTCTAATCAAATTGTGTGCTTTGCTAAGGATTTTGAAATTGAAACTTAGATCACTTTTCAAAGAAAGGGCCTAATCTCTGAAATTTCCCTGTCTACTGTTCCTAAAAGACTCTTATTTCTTGACCATCAGGTCAGTGTTAAAGGTAATCTTTTAAGCTTCTAATTGCAGAGTTATATAAATTATACATGCTTGTTCTAAATTTTGTAAATGGCTGTATACTCAGGGTTTGCCATGGCAAAGATTTTGTAGTTCCTAAGCCCATTTCTAGACCAATTATTGCCCCAAGGTTTATGTTCTCAGAGTTGTTTCCTTTTCAAAGAAAAACGTAAAAATTATTGCACACTGAAGTGTTAAAGCCTTAACATGTTAACACATTATCAAGAATACTACATTGGAATTTTACAAGGATAGATAGTAGAAGCATAATTATACTTAACACAGAGTATAGTCACTAGCTGCATAACATTTTGGTCAACTGCAGACTGCATGTACAGTGATGGTCCCAAAGATTACCATATTTTTCTCTGTACCTTTTTTATATTTAGATATTTTTAGATGTGCAGATACCATTGTGTTACAGTTGCCTGCAGTGTTCAATATAGTAATCTGCTGTACAGGTTTGTAGTCTAGGAGCAATAGGCTATACCATATAGCCTAGGTATGCAGTAAGCTATATCATCTAGGTTTGTTTAAGTATATTTTTTGATATTTGCACAATGGAATCACCTAGCAATGCATTTCTTAGAACCTATCCCTATGGTTAAGCAATGCATGACTGTAATCACTTATGTAACTAGCCTGGCTGCCATGTTACGGAGATATAGAGCAGATTGGGCCACCAGTTATCTTGCCTGCCAGTAAGCTGTAGCTGATTTTACTACTGACCAGTGATGCGTGTAACTAACTTTTAAGGGTTTTTTGATGCATTATAACTTTTTTTTTTTTTTTTGAGATGGAGTTTCATTCTTGTTGCCCAGGCTGGAGTGCAATGGCATGATCTCAGCTCACCGCAACCTCCGCCTCTGGGTTCAAGCAAGTCTCCTGCCTCAGCCTCCTGAGTAGCTGGAATTACAGGCATGTGGCAACATGCCCAGCTAATTTTGTATTTGTAGGGACGGGATTTCTCCATGTTGGTCAGGCTGGTCTTGAACTGCAAACCTCAGGTGATCTGCCCGCTTCTGCCTCCCAAAGTGCTAGGATTACAGGCATGAGCCACCACGCCCAGACTTTTTTATTTTTGAGACAGAGTCTGGCTCTGTCTCCCAGGCTGGAGTGTAGTAGCATGACCTCGGCTTATTGCAACCTCCGCCTCCCAGGTTCAAGCAATTCTCCAGCTTCAGCCTCCTGAGTAATTGGGATTACAGGTATCCACCACCACACCCAGCTAACTTTTGTACTTTTAGTAGTGATGGGGTTTTACCATGTTGGCCAGGCTGGTCTTGAACTCCTAACCTCAAGTGATCCACCAGCCTTGGCCTTCCAAAGTCCTGGGATTACAGGCATGAGCCATCATGCCCAGACTTGATTCATATAACGTTTAAGGTTTTTTTTTCTTTATGCATGTGAAACCAAATAGCACAGGGCCAATGCATTTTAATAATTATAAATTAATAACTGTTCATTGATGATTAAAATTATGCATGTGAAGTTTGATGAGGCCTACTGTAAACACGTATTACTTTTAAAGATGATTTTCTCTTGAAGCTCATTTGATATAGTCATTGTTGGTGGCGGAATTGTGGGGCTTGCCTCTGCCAGAGCACTCATCCTTCGACATCCATCACTTTCTATTGGTGTTCTGGAAAAGGAGAAAGATTTAGGTATGTATATAATCAGTGTTGTTCTTTGGGCTTACTTGGGCGTCTGCTCATTTTGTCTGTTCTGAATCTTTCATGTTGAATGTCAATGTTAGTATCTTAGTTTGTGTTCTGAAAGCGGAGTGTGGGACAAGGACGTGACTATAGGTTATTTATTTGAGAGGTTAAAGCAGAATGTGGGACAAGGACATGGCTATAGGTTATTTATTTGAGAGGTTATCTGAGAAAACAGGAGTGATGGGGTGAGGAAAGTAAAACAGGGAAGGAGGAAAAGTCGTGAGACACATCATCAAGATTGCTGCTGTGAGCTTGATTCCACTGGAACCCCCGAGGAGCAATCTAATGTTTCCCAGGATTGTGCTCATTTATCCATCAGCTCCTGTCCCTGTTGGTTGAAGATTGCCGCTAGTGATGTTGAACACTCAGCCCTTCTATAAAAAAGTTACCAGAGGCCCTAAGGCAGAGTCCAAAGAGCCCTAATGGGCCCCTGAAGTGGTTTGCTGGTTATGAGAGGTGAGTTTGTGCACCAAAGTTGTAGTTGAAATCAGAGATGGGCTGGAGCAATGGGACCTGGATACCAGGGATGGCTGTTAGAAGAAGTTACCAGTGATGTGAACAAATTCAGGCAGAATTTTACTAATAGCTTCAACAATAATAAGTTTGTTCTCTTACTTCTTATGTTTTGTATGAATCATGTACATTCTCTTACCCTGTTTCTCTTGTTCTGTAGCTGTTCACCAGACTGGACATAACAGTGGTGTCATACATAGTGGAATTTATTATAAACCTGAATCTCTGAAAGCCAAATTGTGTGTACAAGGTGCAGCCCTCCTCTATGAATACTGCCAGCAAAAGAGAATTTCCTACAAGCAATGTGGCAAGGTATGGCATTTTACTAGGTCCTTGACTAATTTCCAACTAGCATTTTCTTAGCGATGTTTAATATTATATTTTTTAAAAATTTGGTGTTTTGTTTCTTTGCATCTATATAATGTTTGAAGTCCAATATTGGGGAATAACTAAAAAAAAGATGGTGTGACTTTATGTAATTTTCTAAATAAAAGTTTTATTGACATATAATGTATGCACCATACAATTCACCCTTTTAAAGTACACAGATCAGTTTTTAGTATATTCACAGAGCTGAGCAATCATCACCATTATCTAATTTTGGACTGTTTCATCACCCCAAAAAGAAACCACATACCCATTAGCAGTCACTCCCCATTTCCACCTCCTCTGATGCCCAGTAACCACTAATATACTTTGTTTTTGTGGATTTGCCTGTTCTGCACTTTTCATATAAATAGATTCACATACTATGTGGTCTTTTGTGACTGGCTTCTTTTACCTAGTGTAATGTTATCAAAGTTCATGTTGTAGCATGAATCAGTCTTCATTCCTTTTATGGCTGAACAATATTCCATTGTATGAATACACCACATTTTGTTTATATGTTCATCAGTTGATAGACATATGGATTGTTTCCCCCTTTTGGCTATTATGAATAATGCTGCTATGAACATTCATGTACAAGTTTTTGTGCGAATATTTGTTTTCATTTATATTGGGCATATACCTGGGAGTGGAATTGCTGGGTTGTCATGGTAACTCCATGTTTAACATTTTGAGGAACTG
Source organism: Plecturocebus donacophilus (assembly GCA_004027715.1). Classification (NCBI taxonomy): domain Eukaryota; kingdom Metazoa; phylum Chordata; class Mammalia; order Primates; family Pitheciidae; genus Plecturocebus; species Plecturocebus donacophilus. The sequence continues at coordinate 30,538 of PVKP010024068.1, read as the reverse complement.
CCAAACCATTTTCCAAAGCTCTGTACTATTTTACATTCTCACCAGTAATCAGGATTCCAATGTTTCCATGTCCTTGCCAACATATATTTTTATTGAGTCTTTTTTATTGTAGCCATCCTGGTGGAAGTTTTAATTTGCAGTTCCCTAGTGATAATGATGTTGAGTGCCTTTTATTTTTTCCTTTTTAGAAAATACTTCTATTTTCTAAATATTAGCCAAGTACTGTGGCTCATGCCTTTAATCCCAGCACTTTGGAAGGCCAAGGCAGGAGGATCACCTGAACCCAAGAGTTTGAGACCAGGTCAGGCAACATAGTGAGACCCCATCTCTACAAAAAATTTAAAAAGTTAGCTGGGTGTGGTGGTGCACAACTACAGTCCTAGCTACTTGGGAGGCTGAGGTGAGAGGATTGCTTCAGCATGGGAGGTTGAGGCTTCAGTGATCCATGATCGTGTTACTGCGTTCCAGCATGGGTGACAGAGGGAGACCTTGTCTCAAAAATATAAAATTAAAAATTAAAAAATTAAAATTATTTTTTAACCTTATTTCTTATTTAAAAGTTGAGACAGGATCTTGCTTTGTAGCCTAGGCTGGTCTCAAACTCCTGGCTTCAAGCAATCCTCCTGCCTTGGCCTCCTAAAGTGCTGGGATTACAGTGTCAGCCACTGTGCCCAGCCTAAAATTATTTTTTAATTGACACAAATTGTATATATTTATCATGCACAATATGTTGTTTTGAAGTATGTGTACATTGTGGGTTGGACACAGTGGCTCATGCCTGCCTGTAATCCCAACACTTTGGGAGGCTGAGGTGGATGGATCACTTGAGATCAAAAGTTTGAGACCAGCCTGGCCAAAGTGGTGAAACTCTGTCTCTACTAAGAAGCCAAATATTAGCTGAGTGTGGTAGTACATGCCTGTAATGAGAATTGCTTGACCCTGGGAGGCAGAGGTTGCTGCGAGCTGAGACCGCACCACTGAATTCCAGCCTGGATGACAGGGTGAGACTCTGTCTCAAGAAGTATGTGTACATTGTGGAATGGCTAAATCAAGCTAACACATGTATTACCTTTCATATATATTTTTTTTATGATGCAGACACTCAACTCTCTGAGCAGTCTTCAAGAATATAATATGTTATTAACTATAATCAACATTTTGTGTAATAAATATCCTATACTTATTCCTCTTACTTAACTGAAATTTTGTGTCCTTAAACAAATATCTTTCCACAACACCCCCACCCCCCTGCTGCCCCAAGGCGCTGGCAACCACCATTCTTCTCTCTACCTCTTTTGAGTTCAACTTTTTGAGATTCTACATATAAATGAGATCATGCAGTATTTATCTTTCTGTGCTTGATTTCACCTAAGACAATGTTCTTCAGGTTCATCTCTGTTGTCATTTGCGGCATGGATCATTTGTGAAAACATAGATGAACCTGGGGGATATTTCTCCTTATCTTAAAGATTTCCTCCTTTTTTATAGGCTGACTGGTATTTTGTTGTGTATATATACACATTTTCTTTTTCCATTCATCCCTCAATAGACACTTAGGTTGATTCCATATCTTGGCTCTTGTGATTAATGCCTCAATAAACATAGGAATTCACATATATTTTTGACATACTGATTTTATTTTCTTTGCATATATACCCACCAGTGGGATTGCTGGATCAGTGTTGAGCATCTTTTTATCTGCTTTATGGCCGTTCATGTAGCTGCTTTGGATAAATGTCTATTCAGATATTTTACCCATGTAAAAATTGGGTTATTTGTCTTCTTATTATTGAGTTGTATATCTTCTTTACATATTCTTGATGCAGCATATCAGCTATATGATCTGGAATATTTCATACTATTCCGTAGGCTTTCTTTTTTACTTTCTTAATGGTGTCCTTTGAAACACTAAAGTTTTAAATTTTGATGAAGTCCAGTTTATCTTTTTTTTTTTCTTTTGTTGTTTGTGCTTTTAATTTAATAAACATTGCCTAACACTAGCTTATAAGGATTTTCTTCTATGTTTCTTTTGAGAGTTTTGTAGCCTAAGCTTTTGCATTTAGATCTATGATCACCTTTTTGTTGTTGTTTTGTTTTGAGTTAGGATCTCACTCTTTTAGCCAGGCTGGAGTGCGGTGGTGCAATCTCAGCCCACTGCAGCCTCCTCCTCCTCCTCCTCCTCCCAGGCTCAAGTGATCCTCCCTCCTAAGCCTCCTGAGTAGTTGGGAGCTCAGGCATGCACCCCCATGCCTGGCTAATTTTTTGTATTTTTTGTAGAAATAGGGCTTCACCATATTGCCCAGGCTGGTCTTGAACTCCTAAGTTCAAGTAATCCACCCAAAGTGGTGGGATTACAGGCATAGCCACTGCACATGGCCTATAATTACTTTTGAATTAATTTTGATATATGGTATAAAGAAGGGGTCCAATTTCATTTTTTTTTTTTTCTGAAATGGAGTCTCACTCTGTCACCCAGACTGGAGTACAGTGGCTGTTCTCTGCTCACTACAACCTCTGCCTCCCAGGCTCAAGCAATTCTTCTGCCTCAGCCTCCCAAGTAGCTGGGATTACAGGTGCCTGCTACCACACCTGGCTAATTTTTTTGTATTTTTAGTAGAGACGGAGTTTCACCATGTTGCTCAGGCTGGTTTTCAACTCCTGACCTCAAATGATCTGCTTGCCTTGGCCTCCCAAAGTGCTAGGATTACAGACATGAGCTACCACACTCAGCCTCAACTTCATTCTTCTGCATGAGGATATCTGGTTGTCTTAGCATCATTTGTTGAAAAGACTATTCATTCTACATTAATTATGTTGGCACCCTGCTAAGAGAATCTATAAATGTTTATGGATTCTCAGTTTTATTCCATCAGTATATATGTCTGTATTTATGCTAGTACAGAAAATGTGAGTCTTCCAACTTTGTTCTTTTTCAAGATTGTTTTTGCTGTTCTGGGACTTAAGCATTTCCAAATGAATTTTGGGTGCAGTTCATTAATTTCTTCTAAAAGGAAGCAGCAATTTTTGATAAGGACTGTGTTCAATCTATAGATCAATTTGGGGAATATTGCTATCATAACAATATTAAATCTTGCAATCTATGAACACAAGATTTCTTTCCATTTGTTTTGTTCTTCTTTCAACAGTGTTTTGTAGTTTTTAGTGTACAAATCTTATACTTCGTTAAATTTATTCCCCAATAATTTACGTTTTCTAATTTTTAATTTTTGTGGGCACATAGTAGGTGTGTATATTTATGGGGTATGTGAGATATTTTAATACAGGCATACAATGCATAGTAATCACATCAGGGTAAATGGGGTATCCATCACCTGAAGCATTTATCCTTTCTTTGTGTTATAAACAATCCAATTACACTCTTTTAGTTATTTTTAAATGTATGATAAATTATTATTGACTGTAGTCACCTTGTTGTGCTATCAAATACTAGATCCTATTCATTCTATTTAATTATATTTTTGTACCCGTTAACCATCCCTACTCCCCACCCCCTACTACCCTTCCCACCCTCTGGTAATTTTTATTTTACTGTCTATATCCATAAGTTCAATTGTTTTAAGTTTTAACTCCCACAAGTAAGTGAGAACATACAAAGTTGTCTTTTGGTGCTTGGCTTATTTCATTTAACATAATGATTCCCAGCTCCATCCATGTTGCTGCAAATGGCAGGGTCTCTTTCTTTTTCATAGCTGAATAGTACCCATTGTATATATGTACCACATATCCTTTATTTATTTGGCTGTTGTAGACACTTAGGTTGCTTCCCAATCTTGGCTATTGTGAGTACTGCTGCAGTAAACATGAGAGTGCAAATATCTCTTTGATACACAGATTTCCTTTCTTTTGAGTATATACCTAGGATTGTGATTCCTACATCATATGGTAGCTCTATTTTTAGTTTTTTGAGGAACCTCCAAACTGTTCTCCATAGTGGTTGTACTAGTTTATGTTCCCATAAGCAGTGTATGAGGGTTCCCTTTTCTCCATATCCTCACCAGCATTCATTATTTCCTCTCTTTTAGATAAAAGTCATTTTTTCTGGGGTGAGATGGTATCTCGGTGTAGTTTTGATTTGCATTTCTCCGATGATCAGTGATGTTGAGCACTTTTTCGTATACTTGTTTGACATTTGTATGTCTTCTTTTGAGAACTGTTTCTTCAGATCATTTGCCCATTTTAAAATTAAATTATTAGATTTTTTCCTATAGAGTTGTTTGACCTACTTATATATGCTGGTTATTATCTCTTGTCAGATGGGTAGTTTGCAAGTATTTTCTCCCATTCTGTGGGTTGTCTCTTCACTTTTGATTGTTTCCTTTACTGTGCAGAAGCTTTTCAACTTGATATGTCCCATTTGTCCTTTTTTGTTTTGGTTGTCTGTGCTTGAGGGATATTACCCAAGGAATCTGCTGGGCGCGGTGGCTCACACCTGTAATCCCAGCACTTTGGGAGGCCAAGATGGGCGGATCATGAGGTCAGGAGATCAAGACCATTCACAAGGTTAGGAGATAGAGAGACCAGTGAAACCCCGTCTCTACTAAAAATACAGAAAATTAGCTGGGCGTGAGGGCCCCTGCCTGTAGTCCCAGCTACTCAGGAGGCAGAATTGTTTGAACCTGGAAGATGGAGGTTGCAGTGAGCTGAGATTGCACCATTGCACTCCAGCTTGGGCAACAAGAGTGAAATTCTGTCTTAAAAAAAAAAAAAGAAATCTTTGCCTAGTCTAATGTCCTAGAGAATTTCCCCAGTGTTTTCTTGTAGTAGTTTCATAGTTTGAGGTTTAAATATGTCTTTAATCCATTTTGATGTGACTTTTGTATATGGTGAGAGATGGGAGTCTAGTTTCATTCATATGCATATATATTCCCAGTTTTCCCAGCATGATTCATTGACGAGACTGTGCTTTTCCCAGTGTATGTTGTTGGCAACTTTGTCAAAAATGAGTTCACTGTAGGTGTGTGGGTTTGTTTCTGAGTTCTCTGTTCTGTTCCATTGGTCTACATGTCTTTTTAAGCCATGCTGTTTTGGTTACTTTGCCACTGTAGTATACATAATTGGAAGTCAGGTAATGTGATTCTTCTTCCAGTTCTGTTTTTTCTGCTCAGGATAGCTTTGGCTATTCTGGGTCTTTTGTGGTTTCACATAAATTTTAGGATTTTTATTTTCTATTTCTGTGAAAAATATCATTAATATTTTGATAGGGATTGCATTGAATTTGTAAACTGCTTCAGGTAATATGAACATTTTAACAATATTGATTCTTCCAATCAATGAACATGGAATATCTTTCCTTTTTTTGGAGTCCTCTTCAATTTCTTGCATCAAATATTTTATATATTTTATTGTAGAGATCTTTCACTTCTTTGGTTTAGTTAATTCCTTGATATTTTATTTTATTCGTAGCTATTATAAATGGGATTACTTTCTTGATTGTTTGTCAGATTGTTTGCTTGTTGGCATATAGAAATGCTACTGATTGTTGGCTTGGTGTGGTGGCTCATACCTGTAATCCCAGCACTTTGGGAGGCTGAGGCTGGCAGATCACCTGAGGTCAGAAGCTCAAGACCAGCTTGGCCAAGATGATGAAACCCCATCTCTACCAAAAATACAAAAATTAACTGGACATAGTGGTGCACATCTGTAGTCCCATCTACTCAGGAGGCTGAGGCAGGAGGATTGCTTTAACTGGGAAGCAGTGGTTTCAGTGAGCCGAGATCGTGTCACTGTACTCCAGCCTAGGTGACAGAGTGAGACTTCATCTCATTAAAAAAAAAAAAAAAGCTTCTGATTTTTGTATATTGATTCTGTATCCTATTAATGCAACTTTAATGAATTTGTTTATTAGTTCTAATAGTTTATTGGTGGAGTCTTTAGGTTTTTCCAAATATAAGATCATATAATCAGCAAACAAGGATTATTTGACTTCTTTTTTTCTGGTTTGGATGCCCTTTATTTCTTTCTCTCATCTGATTGCTGCAGCTAGGACTTCCAATACTATGTTGAATACCAGTGGTGAAAGTGGGCATCTTTGTCATGTTCCAGATCCTAGGGGAAAGGGTTTCAATTTTTCCCCAGTCAGTATGATACTAGCTGTGGGTCTGTTGTAGATGGCTTTTATTGTGTTGAGGTATGTTCCTTCTATACCCAGTTTTTTTGAGGATTTTTATCATGTAGAGAATGTTGAGTTTTATCAAATACTTTTTCAGCATCAATTGAAATGATCATATGGGGTTTTTTTGTTGTTTGGTATTTTTTGTTCATTTTTTGAGACAGAATCTTAAAAGCTACCTTGGCCACACCCAGGGTGGTGTGTACTGGTGTGATCTTGGCTCACTGCAACCTCCGCCTCCAGGTTCAAGCAATTATCCTGCCTCAGTCTCCCGAGTAGCTGGAATTACAGGCATGCACCACCACACCTGGCTAATTTTTGTATTTTCAGTAGAGATGGAGTTTTCACTATGTTGTCTAGGCTGGTGTCAAACTCCTGGCCTCAGGTTATCTGTCCAAATTGGCCTCCCAAAGTTTTGAGATTACAGGCGTGAGTCACGATGCCCGGTCTGATTATATATTTTTTGTCCTTCATTCTGTTGATATGATGTGTCACATTGATTTATTTACGTATGTTGAACCATCCTGGCGTCCCTGGGTTAAATCCCGCTTGATCATGATGAATCATCTTTTTAATGTGTTGCTGAATTTGGTTTGCTAGTATTTCGTTAAGGATTTTTGTATCAGTGTTCATCAGGGATATTGGCCTATAGTTTTCATTTTTTTTGATGTGTCTTTGTCTGGTTTGGGTATCAGGGTAGTACCAGCCTCATGGAATGTGTTTGGAATTATTTCCTCCTCCTCTATTTACTGGAATAGTTTGAGTAGGGTTTGGTATTAGTTCTTTAAATGTTTGGTAAAATTTAGCAGGGAAGCCATCAGGTCCTGGGCTTTTCTTTATGGGGAGACTTTTTATTATGGCTTTGATCTTATTGCTTGTTATTGGTTTGTTCAGGTTTTGGATTTCTTCGTGGTTCAATCTTGGTAGGTTGTATGTGTCCAGGAATTTGTTCATTTCTTCTAAGTTTTCTAATTTATTGGCATATATAGTTCGTCTTAGTAGTCTTTAACAATTTTTTTAGTTACTGTGGTGTTGGTTGTAATGTCTCTTTTTTCGTCTCTGATTTTGTCTTCTTTTTTTCTTAGTCTGGTTAAAGATTTTTATCTTTTCAAAAAACCAACCTTTTATTACATTAATCTTTTGTATTTTCTTTGTCTCGATTTCATTTATTTCTGCTCTGATCTTTATTATATATTTTCTTCTACTAATTTTGAGTTTGGTATGCTCTTGCTTTTCTAGTTCTTTAAGGTACGTTGTTAGATTATTTGAAGTTCTTCACTTTTTTGATGCAGGTGCTTAGAGCTATAAACTTTCCTCTTAGTACTGCTTTTGTTGTTTCCCTTAGGTTTTGGTATGTTGTGTTTCTGTTTTTACTTGTTTCAACAGATTTTTTAATTTCCTTCTTAATTTCTTCATTGACCCACTGGTCATTTAGGAGCATATTGGTTTTGTTTGCTTGTTTGTTTATTTTTTTGAGACACAGTCTCGCTCTGTCACCCAGGCTGGACTATAGTGACACTATCACAGCTCACTGCAGCCTTGACCTCCTAGGCTCAACTAGTCTTCTTCAGCCTCTGGAGTAAAGGGGATCACAGATGCACCATCATGCCTAATTTTTTTTTTTTTGAGACGGAGTCTTGTTGTCACCTAGCCTGGAGTGCAGTGGTGCCATCCCAGCTCACTGCAACCTCTGCCTTCTGGGTTCAAGCAGTCTCCAGCCTCAGCTTCCTGAGTAGCTGGGACTACAGGCATGTGCCACCATGCCTGGCTAATTTTTGTATTTTTAGTAGAGATGGAGTTTCACCATGTTGGCTAGGCTGGTCTCAAACTCCTGACCTCAAGTGATCTACGCATCTCAGCCTTCGATTACAGGCATCAGCCATCATACCCATTCCCAACCTTTTTTTCTTTTTTTCTCTAGTTAGGATCTCCCTATGTTGCTCAAACTGGTATCAAACTCCTGGGCTCAAGTGATCCTCTCACCTTGGCCTCCCGAAGTGTTGAGATTACAGGTGTGAGCCACTGTTCCTGGCCAGCAGCATATTGTTTAATTTCCATATGGTTGTATAGTTTCCAAAATTTCTCTTATCATTGATTTTTAGTTTTATTCCATTGTGGATATTGATATAATTTTATTTTTTTTGAATTTTTAAAGACTTGTTTTGTGGCCTAATGTATGGTCTATCCTTGAGAATGATTCATGTGCTGGGGAGAAGAATGTATATTCTGTAGCTGTTGGATGAAACGCCCTGTAAATATCTATTAGGTCCATTTGGTCTGTGGTGCTCAGTAGTTTATTCTTTTTGATACTTTTTTGAGGCTAATTGTTTGACCTTTGTGAACTCATTTTGTTCTAATTGTGTGTGTGTGTGTTTGTGTATGTGTGTGTATGTATGTCTGTCTGAATTCTTTAGGCTTTACTATATGCATGATCATGTCATCTGCAAATAAGTTGAAGTTACTTCTTTTCCAATTTAGATGTCTTTTACTTAATTATTCTGCTTGCTTTCCACGGGTTGAAGCTCCAATACTGTGTTGAACAGAAGTAGTAAAAGTGGACCTTCTTGAATTGTTCTTGATCTAATGGAGAAAACATTCAGTCTTTTGCCCTTAAGTATGATGTTAGTTGTGGATTCTCTTGATCAGATTAAGGAAGTTCCTTTCTATGCCTAGTTTGTTGAGTGTTCTCTGTCATGAAAAGGTGTTGAATTTTCTCAAATGCCTTTTGTGTTTCTGTTGAGGTGATTATTTGGTCTTTATCCTTAATTCTATTAATGTAGTGTATTAATACATTTTTGGATTAAATTGACTGCATTCCTGTGATAAATCCCACTTGGTCATGGGGTATAATCCTCTTTATATGTTGCTGCATTCAGTTTAGTAATATTTTGTTCAGTGTTTTGTATTAATATTTGTAAGGGATATTGGTCTGCAATTTCTTATGATGTCTGGTTTTGGTAAAAGGCAAAAGATTTTATTTTTCTGAAGATAAATCAGAACATTGGTTTTAGTATGAAACTAATATTGGATTCACAGAATTAGTTGGGAAGTGATTCTTACTCTTCTGTTTTTTTGGAAGAGTTAATGAAGAATTGGTAGTATTGTTGTTTTTTTAAACATCTGGTAGCATTTATGAGTAAAGCCCTTGGGCCTGAGCTGCTTTTTTTTTTTTTTGAGAGGAAGTCTGGCTCTGTCACCCAGGCTAGAGTGCAATGGCGCAATCTTGGCTCACTGCAACCTCTACCTCATGGGTTCAAGCAATTCTCCTGCCTTAGTCTCCCAAATAGCTGAGATTACAGGTGCCCGCCACCACGCCTGGCTACTTTTTGTATTTTTAGTAGAGACAAGGGTTTCACTGTGTTGGCCAGGCTGGTCTTGAACTCCCGACCTTGTGATCTGCCTGCCTCAGCCTCCCAAAGTGCTGGGATTACAAGCGTGAGACACTGCACCTGGCCCTTTTTTTTTCTTTTAAATGTGGGAAGTTTTCAATCTCTGTGTTATAGATCTATTAAGTTTTTCTTCTCGAATCAGTTTCAGAAGTTTTTGTCATTCTAAGAATTTGTTCATTTCATCTAGATAAAATTTGTTGCTATACAGTTGTTCATAGTATTATTTTATAGTCTTTTTATTTCTGCAATGTTGGTAGTCATGTCCCTTCTTCAGATAAGTGTTTTGTTGTTTTTGTTTTGTTTTTGAGACAGGGTCTCACTTTGTCACCCAGGTTGGAGTGCAGTGGCACAATCTCGGCTCTCTGTAGCGTTGACCTCCTGAGCGCAAGCGACCCTTCCATCTCAGCCCACTGATAGCTGGGACTACAGGTGCACACCACCACACTCAACTCATTTTTTTGTATTTTTTTTTTTTTTTTTTGTAGAGAAAGGTTTTGCCATGTTTCCCAAGGCTGTTTTCAAACTCCTGAACTCAAGTAATCCACCAGCCTCAGCCTCCCAAAGTGCTAGGATTACAGGCATGAGCCACTGTGTCTGGCCCTTATAATTTTTAGAAATAAAAGTTCATTGTCACCATTAAAGATTCTATGAGGCCAAGCATGGTGGTTCATGCCTGTAATCGCAGCACTTTGGGTGGCCCACCTGGGGTCAGGAGTTCAAGACCAGCCTGGCCAAGATGGTGAAACCCCATCTCTACTAAAAATACAAAAATTAGCTGGATGTGGTGGCAAGTGCCTGTAATCCCAGCTACTCTGGAGACTGAGGCAGGAGAGTCGCTTGAGTCTGGGAGGTGGAGGTTTCAGTGAGCCGATATTGCACCATTATACTTCAGCCTGGGTGACAAGAGCAAAATACCGGCTCAAAAAAAAAGATGCTATGAAGAATTGTAGGGCCAGACTCAGTGTCTCATTTCTGTAATTCTATCACTTTGGGAGGCCAAGATGGGCAGATTGCTTGAGCCCAGGAGGTTGAGACCAGCCTGGGCCACATGGTAAAATGCTGTCTCTTACTAAAAGAACAAAAAATTAGCCAAGTGTGGTGGCACATCCTTGTAGTCCCAGCTTCTAGGAAGGCTGAGGTGGGAGAATCACCTGAGCTCGGAAGGTTGAGGCTGCAGGGAGTCATGAATGGGCCACTGCACTACAGCCTAGGTAATGGGAGTGATACTCTGTCTGAAATAAATAAATGAATGAATAAATAGAAATTTAAACAATGGAAACAATTTCTTTTAAGAGACAGAGTCTTGCTCTGTTGCCCAGGCTGGAGCGCAGTGGCATAATCACAGCTCACTGCAGCCTCAAACTTCGGGGCTCAAGTGGTCTTCCTGCCTCAGCCTTTGAGGTAGCTTGGATTGTAGACATGAGCCCCTGTGCACGGCCACATTTTAAAAAATAATTTAGTAAAATGGGCCTGACGGAATCTTAAGTGAAAAGGGCAAAATATAAAAGTCTAGTTACAGTTTTTATCATTGTAATTGTTGTAAGAGTTCTTTGTATATTCTAAATACTAGACCTTTGTCAACTATATGTTTTGCAAATATTTTTTCCCATTGTGTGGGTTGTCTTTTCACCTACTTGATAGAGTCCTTTGATTCCACTTCTATTTTTAAGGTTAATTATTTATTGATTTAAATAGTCTTTGCACCTTGATTAAAAGTGTCACCTCATGAAATTCTGTTGACTCTTTGATATGAAATAATGACTTGTGAATTCCAATGTACCTTTGAATATGCACCTGTGTTTTCCTTTGTTCTTTTCCTTAAGTAAGGAAGAAAGTATACCTCAGTTATTTTTCCCAGAAATAAATAGAAAAGAAATAAGTTGACAAATTTACTGTTTTCCCGCTGCAACAGAATGCATTAGTGAATACTTTATAATGTATTCCAAAAATAAAAGGGATTGTTTTGTCAGTTATATTCAATTACACTGAATACCAGTTGTCTTTATGATGTTCTGATATTTTACATTTTACTGAAGAAATAAGAAGTACATTCTGTGTTGGGAAAAAAAAAAAGTAAAGCCCAAGCACCGTATCCTTCTCTCCCCTTTGGAATTGAGAATGTGGTAGTGGTAAGAGTTGCTTATGGCCAAGATGCACATGGAGACTATAACAGAAGTGGAAATTGAGCCTACATTTCATTTTTAGGGAAAATTTGTTTTAATGCCATGTTCTTAAGACAGCTTTTCTTGGTGGAAGAAGAAAATAGTCATGAAGAAAGTAAGAATTAGACATGTGAAGAAAAAATCATTTTAAAAAATAACCTTGGCCAGGCACGGTGGCTCACGCCTGTAACCCCAATACTTTGGGAGGTGGAGGTGGGCAGATTACCTGAGGTCAGGAGTTCGAGACCAGCCTGATCAACACAGAGAAACCCCATCTCTACTAAAAATACAAAATTAGCTGGACATGGTGGTGCATGCCTGTAATCCCAGCTACTCGGGAGGCTGAGGCAGGAGAATTGCTTGAACTTGGGAGGTGGAGGTTGCAGTGAGCCGAGATCGCACCATTGCACTCCAGCCTTGGAGTGAAACTCTGTCTCAAAAAAAAAAAAATTAAAATTAAAAACTAAAAAAATAACCTTGTTTGGGTCATACAATAGTTGATTATTTTTCATAGACTTTGTCTTTCATCACTGATGATACATTTACCTCTATCCATGCTCCTTACCCTTTTTTTTTGCAGCTTATAGTAGCTGTTGAACAAGAAGAAATTCCCAGACTTAAGGCTCTATATGAGAGAGGCCTGCAGAATGGTGTCCAGGGCCTGAGGCTGATCCAGCAGGAGGATATAAAAAAGAAGGAGCCATATTGTAGGGTAAGTGATTAACCAGCTTCATGCACATGTTTAAAGGGATATTTTCATTTAGGGCTTAGTCCCGTGATATGGAGGCTGAGGGGTGAGTTTATAGGAGGCAGGAATAATATAAAATCAGATAGATGATCCTGTCACAGATGTAGTGAAGTGATAGACGAAAGAGGGCATTGCCACAAAATCTGGACACCTGATTTCTTTCTCTGTGAGAAAATACCAGGTCTGACCAACATGAACAAAGATAGGAGGCCTCAGACCATATGGCATGTTTGGAAAACATGGAGCAGTGAGGTGTGGTTGGGAGCATTGGGTGCTATATGAGGAAAGATAAGGGATGAGACTGGAAAGGCAGGGTTAGGCCCACATAAAGGACTTGGTATTCAGCCTTACCTGCCTGTAATAAAAATCAGACACTATAGCTGCCTCCTGGTTAAGGCAGATAAGGCTGGCGTGGGTTTGAAGAGTAGCTTGTAGAGTATCTTCCTTAAAACATGCCGTAGGGGAAAAAAACAGATCTTTATTTGTGAAAGAGACATGAATAGTAATATAATAGTTATTCTGCATGTTCACTGACAGCCTTTCAGAGACTATTAGTCCAACTTCCCAGTTCCACTGACTGTTCCAGTGAATGGCTAATTTTCTCCTGTGGGTAGAAATTTAACTGTTCCAATAGCTCTACTCCAGAATCCTGTCTCAGAGAATGTGACCTTGAACTCGCTATCAGGCAATGCTTTTTAACTTGGTTTAGAGAAACATTATGGGAAATAGGCTGAAAACTATGTAGACTATTAGACCATTTATTTGTTCATCTACATCTCTCAGATGGCATGCCCACACTGCAGTGTTTTGCCTTCCCCATTCTACTCTTTGAATTGTGCTTTGGTTTTATGGTATCAGCCTATAGAGAAGGTCGTTGTATCAATCACTGTGGCCTCTATTGTAAGGATGCGGTTGAGGACATAAGTTACTCACTGTGTTAAATGACATCTTGCTCTGAGAACCTGCAGAAGAAATTTCTCTCAGATCTTAGTTCTGAGAATAATTTTATTCTCCCTGACCAGAGTTGGTTTGTTTTTATCTTATGGACACTGAGTAATTTAACTGATTGCATTGCCCTGTTTAGCTTGACTGCAGGGATGCTCAGAGACACATTTGTGCCATACTCCTGCCAGATATCTGGCCCCTTAAGCATAAATTTTTATTTTTATATACTAACTTTTCTCTTCAGTTTGTCTTATCTTTCCATCTTCCTTTTATGTATAGCCTAGTTTCTTGGAACTATAATGTACAATGGAAATCATAAATGGATAACTTAGTGAATGTTCACCAAGTGTGATCAGCACCCAGGACAACAAATAAATGTTACCAACCTCCCTGTACTCCCCTCATGTTCTTCCACTAGGACATCGCTCTTAAGGGTAACCACCGTCCTGACTTCTTACATCATAGGTGATTGAATTTTAAGTAAGTAGAATGATATGATATGTATTATTTGGTGTCTGAGTTTTTTTTTTTGAGACAGGGTTTTGCTCTGTTGCCCAGACTTGAATGCAGTGGCACAGCATTATCATAGCTCACTGTAACTTTGAACTTCTGAGCTCAAGTAATCCTCCCTCCTCAGTCTCTCGAGTAACTGGGACAATAGGTGTGTGCTACCACACCCAGCTAATTGTTTTTATTTATTTATTTATTTTTGTAGAGACAAGGTCTCACTATGGTACCCAAGCTGGTCTTGAATTCCTGGGCTCAAGTGATCCACCCATCTTGGCCTCCCAAAGTGCGAGGATTACAGTTGTCAGACACCATGCCCAGCTGTGTCTGGGTTTCTTAAGTTTAGTATTGTTTTTGAAATTCATCCATATTGTTACATATATTTGTAGTTTGTTGTTGTTGCTGTATAATACGTCATTTGTATGTGTTTATATAGCATGATTCATTCTACTGTTGATGGGCATTTGAATAGTTTCTAATTTGGGATTCTTCCAGATAATGCTGCTGTGAAAATTCTAGTACATAGGTTTTGGTGAGCACACATACACATTTTTATTGGATGTATACCTATGAAGGAACTTGCTAATTTGCAATTTATGGATATGTTTAGCTTTGGAGGTATTGCCAAAGAGTTTTCCAAAGTGTTTGTCCCCATATATACTCTCATTAGCAGTATATGAGAGTTCCGGTGCACTATATCCTCAACTAACACTTGGTATTGCTTATTGTTTTTATTTTAGCCATTCTGGTGGGTATGTCGTAGTATTATATTATGATTTTAATTTATATTTCCTCATGGACTCATACATTTGTGTACCTTTGTTTTTCTAAAAGTTTTACCATTTTACCTTTCACATTTAGGTCTGCAGTCCATTTGGAATTGATTTTCATATATGGTATAAGTTAGGGGCCAAGGTATATTTTTTTCCCCATATGGATATCCAGTTGAGTCAGCATCATTTATCAAAAGAACCATTATTTCCCCACTGTGCTGCAGTATTGCCTTTATGATATCAGATATATGGTGGGTATATGTCTGGACTCCATTCTGTTCCATTGCCTCTTCTGTGCTACTACCATAATGTTTAATTATAGTAGCCTTTTTTTTTTGAAATGGGATCTTACTCTGTCACCCAGGCTGGAGTGCGGTGATATTATCACAGCTCACCATGGCCAGCTAATTTTTAAATGTTTTGTAAAGGCAGAGTCTCACCATATTGCTTAGGCTGGTCTTGAATTCCTGGGCTCAGGTGATCTTCCTGCCATGGCCTTCCAAAGTGCTAGGAATAGAAGCATGAGCCACTGCACTCGGCCTATAGTAACCTTTTAATAGGTCTAGGTATCTGGTAGAGTAAGGTCTTCAGTTTTTTTCTTCAACATTGTCTTGGCTATTCTTGGATCTTTACATCTCTACATAAATTTTAGAGTTAATTTGCCAAACTCTATAAGATAACCTGTTATAATTTTGATTGAAATTGCACTCCATCTGTATGTCTATGTGGAAACAATTTCCATCTTAGTAGTGTGGAGTCTTCCAGTCCTTGAACATCATACATCTCTCCATTTGTCTGGATCTGCTTTAATTTATTACATAATGGACTATAATTTTCAGAATAGAATTCTTGCATGGCATGTGTCTCACATTTATAGCTACAATTTGTATTTGATGTCTTCTGATACTCTCATGAATAGTATTATTATTTAAAGTTCATTTTTTATTTGTTTGTTGCAGGTATGTGGAAATACAATTGACTTCTGACCTTGTATCCAACTTTCTAGTTAAATTCACTTACTGGTTTTAGTTAATTTGTCTATAAATTCTTTTGGATTTTTATACCCAAACATTTTATCTGCAAATAATAATTATTTTATTTCTTCCTTTCTGATTCATATTCTTGGCTGACCCAATGTTTAATGCTAGTTTATATGTGTTTTTCATTGTTTTTTACAAGCTGCTTCATCCTTTCAGCTTTTCTTTTATCTCTGGTTCTAAAGTTAAAGTTGTGTCAAAATATGCAAGATTTTTAAAATTCATGTAAAGCTCCTAAGAAGCTGATAGTAACTAGGAGTCTAAATAGTGTTGAATGAGTTCTTCCTGCAGAGAAGGTTATAGCATCTTCATCACCAGCAAGCCACCTATTCCTTTTCTGTACCCAGTCAGGATAATCAAAAGTATTTTGCTTGTTACTTCCCTTTTCTCCCCTCAGATGTTTCTTATCTGTCTGAGACAGTGAGTGAATGACTGATTTGTTTTTAAGTAGAATATTTTCATTGACCCATCTTAGTTTGGCCACCTGCTTATTTCACACTCTGGGCATATTCTAAATGGTCAGAGTTGGCAAACTCTGTCCTGTAGGCCAAATTCATCCTGCCACCTGTGTTTGGCCTGAAAGCTAATGTTTTTTACATTTTAAGCATGTTAAAAAAATTTAAAAAAGAACATTATTTTGTGATGAATTAAAATTATATGAAATTCAGCAGGGCATGGTGGTGTATGTCTGTAATCCCAGCCACTTGGGAGGCTAAGACAGGAGAATTGCTTGAACCTGGAAGGCAGAGGTTGCAGTGAGCAGAGACTGGGCCACTGCACTCAAGCCTGGGTAACAGAGCAAGACTGTATCCAAAAAAAAAAAAAAAAATTATATGAAATTCACATTTCAGTGTCCATAAAGTTTTATTGAAATACAGCTTTACATATTTATTTATGTATTGTCTGTAGCTGCTTTTGTGCCAAACAGCCTTGTTGAATAGTAACAGAGATCATAAGCCTAGTCAGAAATATTTACTATCTGTTCCTTATAAAAAACGGTTGCTGGGGCCGGGCATAGTGGCTCATGCCTGTAATCCCAGCACTTTGGGATGCTGAGGCGGGCGGATCATGACGTGGTTTATATTTTCCCTTTTCCTGACATGTTACATTTAATTCATTATTTTATTCTGTTTATTTTCTTTAAGGCATATCAATCTTCTTTAGACTGAAATAGCTTATTTTAAAACAATGGGGAAAGATTCTAGCATATTATAAAAGTAGGGTTGTGATTAACTGTTATAAGGGCTGGTTGTTTAGACTGAAGCTATGCCTCAAGGAAAGAAAATGCAAGTATTAAAATTAAGAAATTAGGAGGCTGTTATGTATGTGGGAGCAGAAAGTATATGGGAAAGCTCTGTACTTTTTGCTCAGTTTTGCTATGAACTTAAAAGTTATCTTAAAAAAGAGTCTACTTAAAAAAAGTTTACTTAAAAAATTTAGATTATCACTGTGATGTGTCTAGCTGTGGAGCAAAAAAAAAAAAAAAAGAAAAGAAAAATTAGATTAAACCCACTTCCTGTTTCTTATCTATACAGTGCATTACAAAACTACTGAGTGTGTGTCGTCCAGGCGTGTTGGCTCGTGCCTGTAATCCCAGAACTTTGGGAGGCTGAGGCAGGCAGATCATGAGGTCAAGAGATCGAGACCATCTTTGCCAACATGGAGAAACCCCATATCTACTAAAAATACACAAATTAGCTGTCTTAGCTACTCGGGAGGCTGAGGCAGAGAATTACTTGAACCCAGGAGGCAGGGGTTGCAGTTAGCCAACGTTGCTCCACTGCACTCCAGCCTGGTGACAGAGTGAGACTCCGTTTTTAAAAACAACAACAACAACAAAAAACTATTGAGTGTGTTAAAAGACAAAATTACAACAGATTTAAAGATCAAATTAGCTTTTTTAGCGATTCATGAATCAAGGAGCTTTTCATTCAAAGATTAAGAAAAGGCTCACTGATGAGCTGACCAGAGAAGTTTGGCTTTATAGGCAGAAAGGAGCTGAAGAAAGCAGAAACAGAGGACAAAAAGCAGATTGGTTCTTTGAAAGTTGCTTTCCTTATAAGGTTAAAACAGAGAAGACTTCCTTAACAAGCTGGCTAAAACCAACCTGTTTGGTAACTTGGCTGTTATCTTTTGTGATTTTTTAGAAGGTCTAATAAACAACTTGGTTTCGGTCTGGAGAGGAGGAATTTTAGCATGAGTGACTCCATTTTGGTTTGGTCTGTAGAAGACTAATACAGAGGCTTAGTGCAAAACAGTGGCTTCCTATACATTTTATTAACATGTCCTTCCTGAAAACACACTAAATCTGTTGCTGTTTCATAGCTTCATATGATTTTGATGGAATTTGATTGTGAAACTAAGATATCAGCATCTCACTGACGTGTTTTCAAAAAGCTAAAAGAAAAGATTTTGAATTTTTACAACGCAAAGAAATGATTGATAAACCAGTTATCCTGATTCGATCATTACATATTATGTATATGTACTGAAATATCATTGTGTTCCATAAATACATACAATTATTGGCCGGGTGCAGTGGCTCATGCCTACAATCCCAGCACTTTGGGAGGCCGAGGTGGGAGGATCATTTGAGGTCAGGAGTTTGAGACCAGTCTGGCCAACATGGTGAAACCCTATCTCTACTAAAAATACAAAAAATAGCCAGGTGTAGTGGCAGGCGCCTGTAGTTGTTCCCACTTGGGAGTTTGAGTCAGAATTGCTTGAACCCAGGAGGCGGAAATTGCAGTGAGTGAAGATCGTGCCACTGCATTCCAGCCTGGCAACAAGGTGAGACTCTGTCTCAAAAAAAAAAAAGGTAACACAGTGAAACCCCGTCTCTACTAAAAATACAAAAACTTAGCCAGGCATGGTGGCATGTGCCTGTAGTCCCAGCTACTCAGAAGGCTGAGGCAGGAGAATCACTTGAACCCGGGAGGTGGAGGTTGCAGTGAGCTGAGATCGCGCTGCTACACTCCAGCCTGGGAGACAGAGCAAGACTCCATCTCAAAAAAAAAAAAAAAAAGAAAAACGAAAGAAAAAAGTAAAAGTACAATTATTTTGTGTCAACTACAAATAAAAGTTTCAAAAAATTTTTAAAAAGACTTTCATAGCCGGATGTGGTGGCTCACGCCTGTAACTCCAAGCACTTTGGGAGGCCAAGGCGGTGGATCATGAGGTCGGGAGTTCGAGACCAGCCTGGCCACTATGGGGAAACCCTGTCTCTACTAAAAAATACAAAAATTAGCTGGGTGTGGTGGTGTGCATTAGTAGCTCCAGCTGGTTGGGAGGATGAGGCAGAAGAATTGCTTGAATCTGGGAGGCGGAGGTTGCAGTGAGCTGAGATTGTACCACTGTACTCCAACCTAGGCGACAGAGCGAGACACCATCTCAAGAAAGAAAGAAAAAAAAGCCAGGCGCAGTAGCTCACAGTTGTAATCCCAACACTTTGGGAGGCCGAGACAGGCGGATCACGAGGTCAAGAGATCAAGACCAGCCTGGCCAACATGGTGAAACTCTGTCTCCATACAAAAATTAGCTGAGCATGGTGGTGCCCGCCTGTAGTCTCAGCTATTTGGGAGGCTGAGGCGGAAGAATTGCTTGAACCTGGGAGGTGAAGGTTGCAGTGAGCCAAGATCGTGCCACTGTACTCCAGCCTAGCAACAGCAGAGCGAGACTCCGTCTCCAAAAAAACTTTCACTGATGTGCTCCTATCAGGTATTACCTTTAAGAATGAAACAGTTCCTGTAATCCCAACACTTCGGGAGGCCGAGGCGGGCAGATCACGAGGTCAAAAGATCGAGACCATCCTGACCAATATGGTGAAACCCAGTCTCTACTAAAAAAAAATACAAAAATTAGCTGGGTGTGGTGGCATGCACCTGTAGTCCCAGCTACTCGGGAGGCTGAGGCAGGAGAATTGCTTGAACCCAGGAGGCGGAGATTGCAGTAAGCCAAGATTGCGCCACTGCACTCCAGCCTGGCGCCTGGCAACAGAACAAGACTCGTCTCAAAAAAAAAAAAAAAAGAATGAAACAGTTGGTAACCTCCTTCAAAAAGACATGCCAATTTTTAATACCTTTTAATTTTAATTTTCTTATGAAAAGTCTTTCAAATGTTAAGATTGTTTTTAAAAAGAAAAATTACATCTGAGCTGCTGGCCCCATTGTAGATTTGGTTATGAAAATAATTTAATTGTGGAATTTGAAAAACAGGATTACTGCTATCCTAGTGGTATTGAAAATTGGTCTATCTGATTGTTTGTTGTGTATCCTTGTTAAGGCTTTAAAGATAGAAAAAATCAGAACAGGAACCCATGATTCTTTATATCATGCTTTACTGAAAAAAACAAAACTTTTCAGATGTTGTAACGGCTGTGGATGAGTCTGGATATTGTTCTCTGTACCTGATGATGTGACTATCACAGGTCCTTGGAATGAGGGCGATGAGATATGTGTGCATAGGTAATTAAATTATATATATATATGTATTATGCATATTTTTGTGTCTTATAAGTGAGGAAACTTGCTTTCCCAGTGTTACACAGCTCCTAAAGAGTTCCCCACCCCAAGATCTGACTCAGAAGTGGTATTTTTTCTGTTTGGTTTAACCAAAGGTTTTTTGATTACTATGTGCCAAACACTGTGGTAGGCACTGTAGATATGAAGATGAATAAGGCATGGGTGTCAACCTGAAGGAGGTTATAGTGTAAAAGAAGATATAATTTTGATATAGTGATAAGTATTCTGATAGAGCTGGTACTCTCTCCTGTATCAATGTTAAGGGAACGCTTTTAGCTTAGTACAAATGTTTAAGAAATCTTCAGAGACAAACCCCACTCGAAAGATGAATGAGTAAAGTAACTTATAAAAGAGGCATATTCTCTTTCTCTCTGAGGCCTCCACGGAAGTGACATACTTTATATAATTCCAAGTTGTAATCATTAGTGTTTACATGTATTTAGGGATGGCAATGTATAGTAGAAAATGTAGTTTGATTATTTTCTAAAGATATCTTGAGTAAAGTCTTCCTTCCCCACGAACCTCACCACTACTATAGGAATAGTGGATAAAATGTCCATGGAACCGGGTCACTTCTGTTTTCTGCAGGCCTCCTAGAAAGAATTTCACCAGGGTATCTCTAAAGAGCTTCTGAGACCAGGTCCCTTTAAGAAAACCCAAGCGTTACTTGGAGAGGCCCTTGGAAAATTTTAAACTGCCTCAGTAAACTTTGACTTGGGAGGATAACTCTTTTAATTTTTTTAAAGTACTTGCAGAGCTGGGCTGCCCCACAGGCAGTATGCCCAGAGTAGCTGAAGATAACTGTTGACTGCTCTTCTCTGGGCAAATCCTCACTGCTACTCTGACCTCTCGTCTGCTGATGCTTTTGCCATTTTGTTAATACTATCAGTCAATCACATGTTCATCTGTTCCTCTTATCCTGACTGAGGTGTACTGTCAGCTTTCCCTGTCCTGCTTGCCTGGTTCTTGACTGGTTTGGACCTGCCAAGGCCTCAGATTTCAGTCTGTGACCTGCTGAACTAGGCAGTTCATGCCCAACCTTCTGGGTGACAAACACAGCCAGCCTTTCCACTGACACCACCCGAACTTGGCAGCCTCTACTTTGCAGCTAGTCCTAGGCCAGAGCATTGGATTGCTTGGTGTTGGTGACTCTTTCACCTTTCTGTAATACACATGTATAGGTGGGGCACACCAGCATCTAATGAGGAGGGGAAAAGCCAAGGCAAGAAAGAAAAGAAGGGACACCTTCTAGGGAAGGTCTGGAAGGTAGTGAGGAGAACCTTGTATGTTTAAACACAGCCCTCAAATTCAGTCCTTCAGTAACTGTTTGAGTGTCTTCAGTGTGTCAGATGTTGTGGTGGGTAATAGGGGCATAAGATGAATAAGGAAGCTATTTGGGATTGCAAAAAACTATTGATTCAGAATGAAGCACTTTTAAAGAATGTTTTTATCCCTCTGTTATACTTGTCACATAATTTTATGCTAAGTAAGGAAGTTTTCATGGACTAATCTCTCTTGGTGTTATCCTAAGTGAGCTTCTAAGGTTATCATACCCAAAATATTGTTTATAGGTTGATTTGAGTTATAGTTACTGACATGTGAATTTAGGCAATGACTAGGTCTAAGTAAAGCCTTATGTTTATCAACTGTATCAAAACAGAAGGAATGATTTTCTATACTTGGCAAATACTCTCATATTCTAGAAATGAGACTGTCAGGAAAACTCCACAGAAATGATATACTTTATGTAATTCCAGATTATAATCATTAGTGTTTACATGTATTTAGGGATGGCAATATATAGTAGAAAATGTAGTTTGATTATTTTCTAAAGGTGTCTTGAATAAAGTCCTTCCTTCCCCATCAACCTCACCATTGTTATAGGTAAAAATGATGAAGTTTACCAAACATTGGTTTCAGTTTGTTAAAAGAGAGACTGTTGATGTTTTGGGAGTCTTTTTTTTTTGTTAGAACAACTCAGCAAAATAAAATTCCTGTTTATTGTTGGACAACATTGTTTCACACATACATCAAACAGGCCAAAAAAAAAAAAAAAGTAAATAAACAGCAACTTCATAGACAAAAATGGAAAAAAAGGAAACCTTTTAATCTTTGACCTTTTAACCATCTCATACAAAGCAACTACTCATAGTACGGCTAAGTACATATACAACAAAGGTACTGGAATGCTCAGAATACGATTGTTTTTCTGTTGTCGTTTTTGATTTTTTTTTTACAAGATTTTTTTTCTCCTTTGAGATTATAATGAACATGATCACACCACAAGTAAAGTCAGAAGTAAGACAGAGAACGCTCCAAAGGCTGGTTTGGTCATCCGAGATCATTAAAATGGCTGACCCTAACAATATGTACAAAAATATAAAATGTAAATAAAAAATACAAACAAATTTCCTTTTTAAAGTACTTTTAAGAAAAAAAGCAGGGCCTTGGAAGTTTTGTGTTTTTTTTTCCTCCCCTGTTGCAAATTCTCATGGTTTGGGTTGGGCAGTGGAGAGCGTGTAGTGTCATCCGCGGGTGGCACTGCCCTCGGTGGATGGGTGAGCCGGCCTCTCTACTCGAAGGTGACCAGGTTTAGAGTCTGAGACGGGAAGTGGAGGGTGAATAGGTCACTGCAGCCTTTTTGTTTGTTTGTTTTTGTTTTTGTTTTTTTTTAGTTTAACTTTTCCTTTTTTGCTGTCTAATCCCCGTCGGTCTTCTGCTTCTTGGTATCGACATCGTCATCCTCATCATTTTCAGCTGCCCGCTTGCCCGTAGCAGACTCAGCTTCCTCATCTTCATCTCCATCTCCATGCTCCTCACCATCACCACCTTCTTCCTCCTCTTCTTCCTCCCTGCCTTCTTCCTCTTCTTCATCTACCTCATTGTCAGCCTCTTGCTCTCCATTTTCCTCATTCACATTCCCGTTAGCAGGGGCGTCTCCCATTTTCCGCCTCTTCCACAACTTCCTTCTTCTCCTTCAAGTCCTTGGTGGTGATTTCAGAGCTGGTGTCTACCGCTGTCTCTGACATGGTGGGGCACACCGGTGATCCGATGCAGGAGATTAAAAAGAAAGCGAGAGTTCAGGGACTAGGAGGTAGGCTAGAGTAGGGTGCAGAACCAGAGGTATGTGTAGAAGGGACAAGGTTGAGACTGAATGTGAGAGAACTGTGACTCCTGGAGGGTCTTGTGCTGGTAGAACCAGGCCCTGGTCCGACACTTCTGACTGGTGCTAAAGTCTGAACTGCCAAGGATGTTCAGACGAAGGAGGCAAAGGAGGCTCGCGGCGGAGGCGAGCAAGGAGTCGGATGAGGAACAATGCAAAGATGGCTTTTCAGAGCACCCAGTGGGGCGATGTTTTGGGAGTTTTTACCCTCAGTGTGACCTGTCGTTAGGAAACATTTATCACAGGTGGATATCAAAGTGAAAATCTTCCAAGGGCCAAGCAGGTGATGAATACAAGAGTGAGAGCTTTATAATAGTATTATATCAGATACTATTTTAAAACCACAACGAGGATAGTGCTGTGCTGGCCAAATGAGAAGATGGCAGAATTTACCAATAGCATTCAGCTTCTGGATGTTATCCTGGATACCAGGCTACTTTTTTGGGGAAATTGATTGGGAGAACTGATACACTCACATACAAAAAAAAGCCAATAGAAAATGGTGCTATTAACAATGATCACCAAAATGTAGTCAGTACTTACTGTGTAAAATTCTCCTCTTATCCTTTTCTTTAGAATTAGACAAGGCAATGACACATTCAACAGTTATTCTAAAAAAAATAAAATAAGCATGTGTTATGGGTCATTCATCTACGGATTGATGAGCATCGCTTTGGACGTGTCTTGAGGGACAAAAACAGAAGCAAAGAACAGGCTGTTAATTTCTTGTATTACCTGAAGAAAAAGTTTGAGTTAACCACATAAAATCTTCATTCCATATTTTTAGTCTCCAAGATAGGGTCTGGGCAACAAGTCAAAGCAATGCTCTGCAAACATTGTGAGTAGCTAGAACAACTCTGAGTTCTTACTAAGTATGTACAACATATGATATACTACTGGGAAAATCTCACTAGAGCTTATTTAAAACATAATTGTTTGATGATATGGAATTCAACTCAGAATCAGGTATGAATCAGATCAGAATCAGGTATGGCGAAGGATAAATAAATGGAAAAACTCATTGTAGCAGCAAGAAGAGCCTGGCAAAATCAACTCCTCTAAAGGACAAAATTGTTTCTAGATTATAGAGATTTTGTTACTAGTGAGTATTATTTCTCTTATCTGTTATCTTTTCATAATTCTGTTTCAGGGTCTAATGGCTATTGATTGTCCACATACTGGCATTGTGGACTATCGGCAGGTGGCTTTGTCATTTGCCCAAGATTTCCAGGAAGCAGGTGGCTCTGTCTTGACCAATTTTGAAGTAAAAGATATTGAAATGGCTAAAGAAGGGCCTTCGGGAAGTATAGATGGTAAGCCATCCTTGTCTTTTCTATTGAATATAGTCAACCCTCCATATCCATGAGTTCTGCATCTGTGGTTTTAACCAACCACGGATGAAAAATATTTGAGGAAAAAAAAAATAACAGTAGAACAATATATAATACAAATAAAAAAGTTAGTATAACAAAAAATATACCGTTTACATTGCATTAGGTATTATAAGTAATCTAGAGATTATCTAAACTGTACAGAGTATGTGCACAGGTTATATGCAAATGCTGTGTGCCATTTTATATAAGGGACTTGAATATCCTTGAATTTTGGTATTTGTGGGGTTCCTGGAACCACTCCTCCTTGGATACTAAAGAACAGCTGTACTTATATTGATTTTTTTTTAATTGGGATATTTTGGGGGATAATGCTGGTGGGAGGACAACTAGGAGGTAGGCTAGAGTAGGGTGCAGAACCAGAGGTATGTGTAGAAGGGACAAGGTTGAGACTGAATGTGAGAGAACTGTGACTCCTGGAGGGTCTTGTGCTGGTAGAACCAGGCCCTGGTCCGACACTTCTGACTGGTGCTAAAGTCTGAACTGCCAAGGATGTTTATGGAAAATCAGTCTCCAGACACTTCCCTGCCCTGTAGGTTAGAGTCAGAATCTCTTGGCAATGTTTGTTAAAAATGCACTTCTTTATTTTTTGAGGCAGGGTCTTACTTTGTCATCTAGGCTGGAGTGCAGTGGTGTGATCCCAGCTCACTGTAATCTTCACCTCCCAGGCTCAAGTGATCCTCCCACCTCAGCCTCCTGAGTAGCTGAAACTACAGGTGCTTGCTACTACATCTGGCTAATTTTTCTATTTTTCTTTCTTTTAATTTTAATTTTTTAGAGATGAGGTCTCACTATGTTGCCCAGGCTGGTATAGAACTCCCAAGCTTAAGTGATTCCCCCTCCTCAGCCTCTCAAAGGGCTAGGATTATAGGTGTAAGCCACCATACCCGTTCCAATTTTTGTATGTTTTATAGAGATAGGGTTCCACCGTGTTGCCCAGGCTGCTCTTGAACGCCTGGACTCAAGTGATCTGCCCACTTGACCTCCTATAGTGCTAGGATTATGGGCATGAGCCACTGTGTCTGGCCAGTAGCTAACATTTTTTAAGTACTTGGTGCTTTCCAAGTATTAACTCATTTGACTCTTAGAATTCTCTGTGGCAGGGTGCCATTTTTACTTACATTTTTTAGAGTCAGAAAACTGAGGCACAGAGAGAGTAAGAAACTTGGCTGTGGTTGTACAAGTAGCAAGTCAGACAGTCTATACCTAAAGCCCACATGGTTAATTACTGAACTATACTGGACCCACACCATGTTCCCCACAAGCTGAATAACTAGCAAGGATTTCAAATTAACAAGATGCCAGTGGAAAGCTTCACTGGTTTAGTGAAGACAGAAGAGTTTGAGATATTGGATGGTTAGAACAAAGGAAAAAGCTGGCTCTGAAGCACAACAGGAAGGTGGAAGCTAAGAGGCTGGACTAGGCAAGTAGGACACCAAGGTAATTGCAGAGGAGAGGTCTAGGAAAGGGTTGCTTAATCCTGACACTATTGATACTGGGGGCAGATTACTCTTTGTTGTAGGGGGCTATCCAGTGCACTGCAGGATATTTTGCAGTAACCCTGGCTTCTGTCCACTAGGTGCCGGTATCATCACGCCCTCAAGTGATGACAATTAAAAATGTCTCTAAATATTGGCAAATGTTCCCTAAGAGTTGGGGGTGAAGAAATCACTCCTGGTTGAGAACCATTGCTCTAGACTTACAGTTAGACTAGTTTGAACAACTAGGAATAGAAATAAACCAGTAGACTAAAGGACAAAGAAGCATGAATTGAAGAATTTTGAAAGTTCCTATAAAATCAGAATTTTGTAACTATGAATGATAATTTATTTTTATTTTTGTGACGGAGTTTCACCTTGTCGCCCAGGCTGTAATGCCATGGCATGGTCTTGGCTCACTGCAACTTCTGCCTCCTGGATTCAAGCAATTATCCTGCCTCAGCCTCCCAAAGTGCTGGGATTATAGACGTGAGCCACTGCACCCTGCCTCAATGATAATTTATTATGCTCTTGGAAAGGAGAGAAAAAAATTTCATATGACGTCTCCTTTTTGGTTTATTCATGTAAATTAGTCTTCCACTGTGCTAGGCTTTATCACTCCTAGGGAACACATACTATTCTGGAGAACTGTTTTTTTCCTTTCTCTCTCCATTAGAAGTCTGGACAGCAAATCAAATGGTGAAATTAAAATTTGCAAAAGTACTTGGGAGAGGCCAAGGAGGGAAGATCACTTGAGGCCAGGAGTGTAAGACCAGCCTGGGCAATATAATGAGACCCTGTCTCTACAAAAAATTTAAAAAATTAGCTGGGTGTGGTAAGCGCACACCTGTAGTCTCAGCTACTTAGGAGGCTGAGGCAGGAGGATCACTTGAGCACAGGAGTTTGAGGCTGCACTGAACTATAATTGCACCACTGCCCTCCAGCCTGGGCAACAGAGTGAGATCCTGTCTCAAAAAAAATTTTTTTTTAAGGGCTGGGCACAGGGGCTCACGCCTGTAATCCCAACACTTTGGGAGGCTGAGGTCGGTGGATTGCTTGAGCTCAGGAGTTCAAGACCAGCCTGGGCAACATGATGAGACCCTATCTTTACTAAACTTTTTTTTTTTTTTCATTTAAAATGTAAATAATTTTTTTTTAACTTGCGAAATCCTATGGGACTCAAATGTCTAGCTTACTGGTATAACTATTTAGGTTCTATATCACTAAATGGCAGACATAGTCAGTAGGAAAATTGGCAAACGTGGTGTCTATGTGAAGACCAAACAGGACTGAACTGATCCTTTTTATTAATAGCTGTAAATATGTCTGTGTAAATATGTCACTACCTGGGAGGTGTGGTGGCTCACGTCTGTAATCCCATGCTTTGGGAGGCTGAGGCTGGCGGATCACCTGAGGTCAGGAGTTCCAGACCAGACTTGCCAATATGGTGAAGTCCCATCTCTACTAAAAATACAAAAATTATCTGGGTGTGATAGTGTGTGCCTGTAATCCCAGCTACTCGGGAGGCTGAGGCAGGAGAATTACTGGAATCCAGTAGGTGGAGGCTGCAGTGAGGTGAGATTGCACCACTGCACTGCTCTCCAGCCTGGGCAACACAGTGAGATTCCATCTCAAAAAAAAAAAAAAAAAAAAAAAAAAAAAACGAAAGAAAAGCAGTGACCCATATGGCTCAATCTTAGAGAAGTGACCACCGAGGCACCAAGGAGTAATTTTAAAAAAACGTTTTCTTGTATATTCCTTTTTTTTTTCTTTTGAGATGGAGTCTCACTCTATTGCCCAGACCGGAGTGCAATGACGTGATCTTGGCTTATTCCAACCACTGCCTCTTGGGTTCAATTGATTCTCCTGCCTCAGCCTCTTGAGTAGCTGAGATTACAGGCATGCACCATCAAGCCCAGTTAATTTTGTATTTTTAGTAGACAGGGTTTCACAACCCTGGTCTCGAACTCCTGACCTCAGGTAACCCACCCACCTTGCCCCCTCTTCCCTTCCCTTCCCTTTTACTTTTCCTTCGCTTCCATTTTTCCCCTTTTTCTTCCCTTCCCATTTCCTTCCCTTCCCTTTTTCCCCTTTTTCTTCTCTTCCCTTTTTCTTCCCTTCCCTTCCCTTTTTCTTCCTTTTTTTTTTGAGACAAAATCTCACTCTATTGCCAGACACCAGGCTGGAGTGCAGTGGCACAATCTTGGCTCGCTGCAGCCTCTGCCTCCTGGGTTCAAGCAATTCTCCTGCCTCAGCCTCCCAAGTAGCTGGGTCTATAGGTGTGTGACACCATACCTGGCTAATTTTTTGTATTTTTAGCAGAGACCAGATTTCACCGTGTTAGCTGGGATAGTCTTGATCTCCCGACCTCGTGCTCCACCCACCTCAGCCTCCCGAAGTACTGGAATTACATGCGTGAACCACTGTGTCCTGCTAGCCCAGCCCATGCTGATCTTGAGCCCCCAAGCTCAAGTGACCTGCCCATCTTGGCCTCACAGAATGCTGGGATTACAAGAATGAGCCATTGTGCCTGGCCCAAAATGCAAATTTTAGCATCACCCAGACTTACTGAATCAGACTGTCTGGGAATAGCACCTACTAATAAGCCTTTAGTGATTCTTAGACAAACCCAGGTTTCCGAATGTCAGAATGACAGCCTAAGGTCATAAAGTGACCTGGCCATTTGGAACTCACCCACCTCACACCCAGCCCCCCCCAGTTTCAGACTGCACTTAGAGTTTGTTTTGTTTTGCTTTGAGGGCATTAATATTTTTTTTTGTCCAAATGATAGATTTTTGAGCCTTCTGTTTGCTGTTGAGAAATTTGGAGGAGAAAAAAAGTAGTGTTCTTTCTTCCTTGACAGTTTTTTTTTTTTGAAGATGGAGTCTCACAGTGGCGCCCAGGCTAGAGTGCAGTGGCGCCATCTCAGTTCACTGCAACCTCCGCCTCCCAGGATCAAGCGATTCTCCTGCCTCAGCCTCCCGAGTAGCCGGGATTACAGGCACCTACTATCATGCCCGGCTAACTTTTTTGTATTTTTAGTAGAGACAGGTTTTCACCATGCTGGCCAGGCTGAACTTAAGACCCACTGGTCTCAGCCTCCCAAATGCTGGGATTACAGGCATGAGCCACCCCACTGGACACTTTGACAGGTTTTTAAGGAGATTTAGGCTATCTGAATCATTCTGTCTTTCTAAATTCTAAAATGATGAGCAAAATTGTTAAATAATTAGGATTCCTTTAGGTAGGCAGCATAATAAATCAAATTTATGATACAAGTAGATTGTGTTCTTCATCTGCTCTACATATGTTTTATAAAACTTTGAGATCCCATGTATCTGAGTGGGAACTAATTTAAAAAATAGTTTTTTATTGGAAATTTTTGTGTTGCAAGAACTCTTGCTTCTCTAGAAAACATGGAACCTGCAAGGAATCCAGTAAGCAACACTTGAATGACAAGGTTTCTCATATCATAGCTTTAGCTCTGTGGGAAAACACATACTGATTTATCATGATCCATTTTACAGTGTGATTTCCAGGATTATAGTTCAGAGAAATGCTATGTCTATGTTAGAGTAGAGGTTAGGTGGAGAATGATTTATAAATATAGATGAGTTAAAATCAAGCTAAAAACAGCTGGAGTTTTCTATGTTGTTAAGTATGAATGTATTTAATCATTTTTGGCAAAAAGTTTCAGAATGAACTGTAGGGTGCAATCATAGTAATGACAGTAAAAAATTATTTAAATTTGTTACTAGTATAATATTTCAAATCATGTTGGCCTAAAAATAAATATTTTACTTATTCTTTGTTTCAGGAATGAAATACCTGATTGTTATAAAGAATACAAAGGTAAAGATTCTTAAGCAAAACTGCTACTTTCTTTCCCTCCCCTTTCTTAAAAATTAAATTAATCCACAGTGCTGTATTTTAAGTTATTCAATGACATTTTTCTGATGTAAAAGTAATGAGAGAATTTCTTTTAGGGCAGTTTAACAGCTTTTCTTTTTTTTTTTTTTAAGAAAAAAAAGAATGGAAGAGAGAAAGAAAGAGGAAGAGAAAGAGGGAGAGAGAATAGGATTCTTGTTTTATTGCTCAGGCTAGAATACAGTCTAAAAATGGGTATTAAAAACTTCTTTTATGCCAATAATTGTGTTTAACAATGGAGACAGGAAGGAATAGGGGATGAAAATAACAAATAAGCAGCCAACCAATATTTTATTTAAACCTGTGAAATGCTATGCAATTGCTGGGGAGTGATTTACTTCCAGTTATGTGGTCACTTTTAAAATAGG
>PVKP010024067.1:0-35546 GCA_004027715.1 Plecturocebus donacophilus | reverse complement strand
AAAAAACATGGATTGCAGAGGCAGACTTGGTTTAAATCCTAGCTCCATCATTTACAGCTTGTGTGGGTTTGGGCAAGGCACTTCGATTCCCTGTGCCTGCATTTCCTCATTTGTAAACTGTGGCAAATAACACTTAACCATCTGGGGGTGGTTGTGGGAATTAGATGAAATCCTATCCATTAAGGACAGTTACTGGTGTATGCTAACTTGCTGGTAGATGCTAATTGTTGTTGCTGTTTAGTTGTTGATGCAGTACACAGAGGTGGAGCAGGGGAAACACAGAGGAGAAGGAAAAAGAGATAAAAGGATCAACATAGACAAACCAAGAAGGGGAAAGAGCAAAAAAAAAACACAAAACAATCCCTAAAATGACCACCAAAAAAGAAAGGCAAATATAAGTGGCTCATTGATTTCATTCAGTTTTGAAATGTTTTAAAATTGTTTTTTGTAGAGACAGGTATCACTATATTGCCCAAGCTGATTGCGAACTCCTGGCCTCTTAAAGCCCAGGGATTACAGGCATGAGGCACCAATACCCAGCCACTGTTTTAAAATGTTATATGTTAAGTTTCTAGTTTTTACGTAGGTAACACATACCCATGGCATAAAATTCAAAAGATAACAAAGAGTACTTAGTAAAAAAGTAACTCACTTCCTCCACGTGTGAGCCATTGTGGGTAACTACTAGGTTCTTGTGATTCCTTCTAGAAATACTCCATGCATTTATAAGCAAAATATTCATATTTCCTAGGATTTATTTTTATTCTTTTACATAGTGATGGCACATCAGTCACCCTGTTCTACATTTTGCTTTCGTTATTGAATGTGTTTTAGCAATCATTTCTTATCAGGAGATGCAGAGTTGCTTCTTCCTTTCTAGCCTTTGTATTCCATGTATTTGCACACCAGTCCCCCACTGATGGAATTTTAGGTTGTTTCCAATCTTTTGTTATTACAGATAAAGTGACAATGAATAATCTTGTCCATGTGCAATTTCACACATATGAGTGTATTAGTGAGACAGCTTCGTAGAAATCAAATCGCTGACTCAAAGGATATGGGCAATTTTGAGATAGAGACAGATAGAGGTTGTACCAATTTAATACTTCCTCCAGTGATGTGTGAGAAGAGCTGTACCTCATACGTTTGTCAGCACATAATACTATCAGTTTTCTTGATCTGTGCCAGATCGGAGAGGGAAAAACGCATTTCAGTGTAATTTTAATTTGCATCTCTCTTGTATAAGTAGGATGAGCACCTGGTCAGGTATTCGAGAACTATTTTATTTTGTTATCCATGACTTCTATGTTCATATCCATTGTCTATCTTTCTGTTGGTTATTGATCCATTCCCATTGATTCAAAGCCCTTCTTGAGGCTTCCAAGAGGCAAACGTTTGTTTTTTACATGTATTTTAAAATTTATCATTCATCTTGCTGCTTAGTTTATAGAGCTTTTGCCATGCAGAAAGTTTTGATTTATATGAAGCAGTCTGTATATTCTTTCTTTTATGCTTCTAGATTTGGGACGTACTTAAAATGGCCTAAGTCTACTTTAATACAATAAAAATATTTTCCAAGTTTTCTTCAAAGTGTCTTTAAATAATAGGTTTTGAAATATTGGTCAAATTCAGACTATGCTTGTCATACAACAAGACGAACTATTCTTGTTACACCTGATATAAATATACTTACAAAGGAAAAAATGTAGGTGTCACTGAAAGTTAGAATGAGAAATATTTCTTTTCCCCTTTGTAGTTTTCTTTGTTTTCCAGGTTTTCTGCATTGATGATGCATTACTTTGGTACTCATAAAGATATTAATTAAATGCAAGTTTATTTTGAACATTTTAAACCTTTCTTTAAGATCCTTGTTTCCTTGGTCTCTCTGAATGCTAGTACTGCTGCCTGTTTTCCTTTGGAAACTATCTGTTTGGATTCTACCTGGAATAGCTTAGACCCACTTCAAGTGACCTCTTGTGGCTAAATCCAATGAATCATCCTAGTCCTAAGCTTGCCTTACCTGTAGCCCATCTGACCACCCCTTTCTGCTTGGCCTGGTTCCCTCCTCTCTCCTTGCTTTTCCTCCTTCTCCTGGTGAATACTCCGCTGGCCATTGCTCTAGCTGAACCCTGTACAATAATAGGGAACATTTCATAGTCACTGTGAGCGAGGTGCTCTGTGTATATTATCTCATTTAGTTCTCATCACAGTACTTTTTTTTTTTTTTTTTTTTTTTAAGACGAGGTTTCACCGTGTTGGTCAGGCTGGTCTTGAACTCCCGACCTCAGGTGATCCGCCCGCCTTGGCCTCCAAAGTGCTTGGATTACAGGCGTGAGCCACCGTGCCTGGCCTCATCACAGTACTTCTAAGGGAGCTATGGCTATCAACTGGGTTTTTCAGATGAGAAAACAGGGCCTTACAAGAGCTAGGTAACATGCCCAAGAGCAACCAGATAGAAATGGGCAGAGCCAAGATTTGAACCCAGGGACTCTGATCATAGCCCCATGCTAAACCGGGTACTCTTCTCTCTGTGCCTTCTGTGGGCCAATCCATCCTTGTGGGACTTTACCTACCTTTTCTCTTTTACACAGACAACTCCCAAATTTATGTCCCTGCCTCTGATTTCTCTCTTGTATTCTGGACAGGCCAGTGGCTGTTCCACTTGCATATGCCACAAATACCTTGAATTTAGCACGCCTATGTCTCTTAAGATTTTCTGGAGAGATGGGGCTGTTGTTTTTCATAGTGTCTGATAGAAGGGGCTGGAAAATGAGAGCACAGGGGACTGGGACTCAGGTATTCTATGAGGATAGTGTTTTGCTTTAATTAAGTTAGATTCAATTCTTCAACCTATTATAGGCCTTAACCCCTGACCTCAAGGAGTTTTTAATGATTCAGCATGATTTGCATATCCTTGTTCTTTTAAGACCAATAAATCCTTTTGGAAGATTGGTTACCTTTTTCCCCACAGCCCAAAGTAATTTGCTTATCCTGATGGGAAGACACATTCATTTCCTAAAAGTGAATGTGGCTTACTCGAATAGAGCAATTAGCATTAAAATTCTGGATCCATTTAAATCCCCTGAGATTCTGGGTTTTAACCCATTGGAATTAATACTCACAAAAGACTGATGATGGGACATTATATTTAAAAACAATTGCATTCCAGCAAGAAGAGGAAACTTCAACTGGATAAGGAATCTTCTGGCTTAAAGATTGTTTTTATGCCTTTGCCATTCAGAACAATCTCTTGAGAAGAGCATTAGCAATTCCAATTCTCTAGGATAGCGTTTTTCTTTTAGCTTTCCTATTAATTAAAAAAATTATTGGCCGGACGTGATGGCTCACGCCTGTAATCCAAGCACTTTGGAGGCCAAGGCGGGCGGATCACCTGAGGTCGGGAGTTCAAGACCAGCCTGACCAACATGGTGAAACCCCATCTTAAAAAAAAAAAAAAAATTATTAAAGTAACACATGCTAAGTGTAATAATGGCAAGATTGCCAGCCCCTGAGTTGACAACTGTTAACAGCTTGTACTGCCTTTGGCTCCCTGCCATGGGCTCACACAGTAGGAT
Source organism: Plecturocebus donacophilus (assembly GCA_004027715.1). Taxonomy (NCBI): domain Eukaryota; kingdom Metazoa; phylum Chordata; class Mammalia; order Primates; family Pitheciidae; genus Plecturocebus; species Plecturocebus donacophilus. The sequence goes on along the minus strand of PVKP010024067.1, from coordinate 31,971 downwards.
ACCGACAGGCACCCTAATTACATATGTAGAGTCAAGGTTGGTTTATTTATTTTACAGTAATAAGATCATACAATGCTTATTACTCTACAAGTTTTTTTTTTCTTACCTAGCTCTATACCATGGATATTCCATCCAGGTCAGTTAACGTAGCTTTATTCTTTTAAATAGCATGTAACATAGCAAGTTACGTGATTTATTTAACCAATTTTCTCTTTATGGACGTCTAGATCAGTTCTGATTTTCCATCTCTGCTAGCAAGGCTGCAGGAGACATTCTTGTGCATGTATTTTTATATAATGAAGCATCCGTTCCTAATAAGTCCTAAAAGTAAGATTGCTGAGGTCCAGGTTTGGCTAATTTCTAAAACTACATTAATAGATGAGCTGAGGAAGGGAAAAGGGAAGTCACGTACTTCTGTCTGCCAGGTACTACAGTAGGTACTTTCCATAAGTTGTTTAGTTTCATCTTTGTCTCCTGTCTCTAGTCCTGCCCTAATCTCTCCTCTACATAAGCACGCATAAGCATAGCAGTTTGCTCAAAAGCCCTGCATAGTTTGCATGATCTTTATGGTAAAGGCCAAGCTACTAGTATGGCCCACAGAGCCTTCCAGAGTTTGGTTTTGTCCTTCTCTTCCCTCTCTCTCTTGTCCCTCTCCCTTTCTCTTTGCTTTCCAGCACACCTGAACTGCTTGCTATTACCCACCTTACCTGGCCATTTCAGCCTCTGGGCCTTTACTCTGCCTCCCATTCTGTTCTCGTGGTCCTTCCCCACCTCTTCCCCTGACTCTTCTATCACTCATCAGTTAACACCCACTCAGTCTTTTGCTCTTTCAGAATACCTTCTGCAGGTGGACTTATGAATTCCTGAGGCTAGATCATGCTGTAGTGACTTAAAGCACAGAAATCTTGGTGGCTTAATACAATTTTTTGCTTGGCCAGTCGAAGTCTGCTGCAGAGTGGAGTCATTCACTTGGGCAGCTCCCTTCAGAGACTTGCCTGGTTGAGCCGATGGAAGCTCCATTATTTTGTAATTGTACCATCCAGAACACTCAGCTTCCTTGGTTGCTGTACAGGAGAAGAGAGGATATTGTGCTGGCAATGAAGTGTACTGGCCGAGAAGTGACTGTGTTAGTCCCATTCTCAGCCCCCTGGCCAGCCCTGTTCCGTGGCTCTGCCTAACTGCAAGGGGCGGAAGTGTAATCCTCTCATAAGGCTGGAAGGAAAGGGGATTGGAAATAAGTGAGTGCTGGAAGCCTCTATCACAGGTGAGATGCTACCATTCTCTCTATGTCTATTAGAATTGTTATATGGCATTAGAATGACGACTTACGTATGTATTCCCCACCAGAGTGAACGCTTTGTGAAGTTAAGGGATTTTATCTTCCTGTCTCCAGCATCTGGCACAGTGTTTGGCATGAAGAAATATCTGTTGAACAAATCCATTCACACAAATCAACAATCTACATTTTATAGATGGAGACACTAAAGTTCAGAGAGGTCAATTAACTCACCTGTGATCCCACAGCCAGAAGGTAATAAAGCCGATTCACTCTCAAATCTATCAGATTCCAAAACGCTACTTTAGGAAAGGTTCTAGAAGTTAATATTCTCAGGTCTGATCTGGGACATAAGGAGTTCACCCATGGGAATGAATTCAATCTTAGGGACACAAGAATCCTACTAGTCTATTCAACACGCCATGTCTGGAATGCCCGGTGCACCTGCCTGGGGCCTCTCTTTGTGTTCGGGGAACCAGTGTTGAAAAATAGGCAGATCTTTATGATTCGACATCTCCCATGACTTTTGTTTTTTGAAACAAAAAAACAAGCAAGAAAATCCAGTCCCAGCTAACCCAAAGTACATTCAGGTCTCTATCACAGCATCTCTCTTTCCTCACTTAATATATCAGAATTTAAATAAAACCCCTACTTTCATAACTTATGTAGCTACAGAAGTTATGTAGCTACAGAGTGCTCTAAAACATGGAGTTTGAAATTGACTTTGAGCTCCAACTCTCATGTCCCAGGCCTATCACTCCACCTCACTGAGTCTCCCTTTCCTTATCTTATAAAATAACACCAACTATAAGAAGATCCAGTTCCCTGTAATTTGGGGTAGACCACAAAATTCTAACTGAGCTCAAAATTCCAATAGAACTTCAGATAAACACCCAGCTTTCCCTGTGCATTTATAATTTGTACTATCTATTAATCTTTATATGCTCGTGTTCCTTCTATGTTGCTATGTTGTGTTGTTAAAACAACCTTAAAAGAGTACGGAAAGTAGAGTCATTCTACTGGCTAAAGGCATTTTATTTTATTTATTTATTTTTCTTTTGAGATGAAGTCTCACTGTGTCACCAAGGCTGGAGTGCAGTGGTAACCCCTGCCTCCCCCACTCAAGCAATTCTCATGCCTCAGCCTCCCAAGTAGCTGGGACCACAGGCACACACCACCATGTATGGCTACTTTTTGTATTTTGAGTAGAGACAGGGTTCTACCATGTTGGACAAGCTGGTCTCGAACTCTTGACATCAAGTGATCTGCCCGCCTTGGTCTCCCAAAAGTGCTGGGATTACAGGCATGAGCCAATGTGCCCTACCCTCTAAAGGCATTTTAAAGTGAAAATTAATTGTTAAGAGTCAAATAACAATTCAGTTCAGGATAATCCTTACCCCTTTTCATTCTGTTTTCCCATACCTTGGTCTACTTTTATCATAGCATTTACCACTAGCTAAAGTTATATTATTTATCCATTTGCATGCATGTTCATTGTCTATCTTTCCCACTAGTATAAAAGCTTCTTGAGAATAGGGAGTTTGTTTTATTCACCACTGTATCCTGTCCTTATAAATGTGCCCAGTACATAATAAGCCCTCAAAAATGTTTATGGAATGAATGAATGCACAGGTGAATCTTTAACTCCAAGCCCCTTATGTAGGGAGTCAGTTCCAATACGTGTAATGCAAGAGTTAATTTGATACTGTTGTTTCAGTGAGATTTCAATGTGATGGACTCGAAACGTGAGTCCGTTTGGTTTGGATATGGAACTGTAGAGTTCATCAATGATAAATACAATAGAAGAAATCATTGGTTTCCAGCAAAGTATCATTTAGATTTTTTATGCAGAAGTAGGGTATAAATGAGAAGTGAGACTATTTAATTTTGTATCACGAGTGCTTCTGGTGAGGTCTATTTAAAACATGTTCACATTTTCTATTACAAAAGTAATAAGGTTTACCGCCTGCACATCCACTGACCCCAGTTCTGCTTCTGAGAGGCAACCTCTCCCAAGAGTTCTGGAAGTTTTATGCAGTAGATTTTTGCGTAGTGGGTCACGGATTAATTCACTCCCTACACTTGGATACACAAAAGGCAGCACCTCTGCTTTCCTCTAACTCATAGGTTATCTTTCTTCTTATAAGTCCCTCTTGGGCAGCAGGGAAGCCCAGCCCTGCTTGCTAATGGGAGGCCAGTCCCTTCTGCTTTACGGTCTCCTTTCGCTTTGACACAGCTCCTTTCGAGGAAATGCTGCATCTTTCGGCACTCCACTCCTCCACCTTCTCCTTCCGAAGCTGGCACTTTGGGGAAGTTATCTGGACATTTACTGATACCTGTGGCGGAATGCAGGTCACACTTTGTTCTGTGGTCAGCCTGCTGGCATCAGCTCTTACTGTCTTTAGTGAGTGAACTTGAGGCCTGTACTCCCTCAGCCTGCTCTGACTTGGTCCACCTGGGATTCCTGGGGGGAGCCCTCAGCAAGGTGGTCTCAATCTCACTCCCCGATCCCTTTTCCCTGGAGACCTCCTTTGTAAGCTGACCAGCCAACGCTACCAGACCTCATTTGTGCTCCTCCCCAGGGAACAAAGGAACTTGTGTACAGTCCCATGCCACCAGGTAGCTTAAGGTATCCTCAGCCACTAAATCCAGGCCCTTTTCCTGCCTCATCACACCTCAGAGCATTTCCCCATCTTGATGCAATGGCCAGGCACTATGAGGGGCAGTATCTTCCCGGTCGGTGAAATGAAAGGAGCAAGAGCCCCTCTGCTTTCGACTTGCCCCTCAACCTCACACCTCTCCTCTGGAATTTTGACTTGGAAGGCAGGATTTCCATCACCCACATATCTGACCCTCTGCAAGCCCTCTGGGTCTCTCTTCTCTCCACAGCCTCTCCAGCCTGAAGGTTAGGCTTTTATTTCATTTCTCCTTCTTTTCTGCTAGAGACTTCTCCAGGGCTTATCTTTTGTCCCAACTCTAGTGCAATGTCTTAGTCTAAATGCTAAGCACAAGAGAAATAAGCTTGTTGATATAGAAACATAAATTGGGAAATAATTCAAAAATGACCTACAGCTATCTATTTTTTATTTAATTTAACAATCAAAAGTGAGATCATATTACATATAATGCTGTGTTTCTTCTGCTTCCATTTAGTATTTCTTCAAGATTTTTCTATATTCATGTACACATATCTACTTTGTTCTTTTTTAAGAGCAGGATAGACTTCCATACAAAGTAATTTATTTAGCTAGTCTCCCCCTGATGGACGTTTAGGTCATTTCCAGTTTTCTATACAAACAGTGCTGTAGTGAACATTACTAAACACAGCTTTATGGTGTTTTGCATATTTGTGTGAGTATATCCTTTGGCTATATCTCTAGCGATGGGATTACTTGACCAAATGGTATGTGCATTTAAGAATGGCTAAAAAGGGCGAGGGGCGGTGGCTCACACTGTAATCCCAGTACTTTGGGGGGCCAAAGAGGGAGGATCACCTGAGGTCAGGAGTTTGAGACCAGCCTGACCAATATGGTGAAACCTTGTCTCTACTGAAAAAAAAACAAAAATTAGCTGAGTGTGGTGGCATGTACCTGTAATCCCAGCTACTCAGTCGGCTGAGGCAGGAGAATCACTTCAACCCGGGAGGCAGAAGTTGCAGTGAGCAGAGATCATGCCACTGCACTCCAGCCTGGGTGACAAAGTAAGACTTCACCTCAAAAAAAAAAAAAAAAAGATTGGCTAAAAAGGTTTTAGCACTTTGTCTCATCTACTGATATGAAGTCATGCTTTTCCCTTAAGAGAATGTTTTTTGTTGTTGTTGTTTTAAATTTTTAAAAATTTTTTTGTAGAAACAGAGTCTCACTATATTTCCCAGGCTGGTCTGGAACTCCTGGCCTCAAACAGTCCTTCCATCTCAGCCTCAGCCTCCCAAACTGTTGAGATGACAGGCATGAGCCACTGTGTCCAGAAGGGGAATGGTTTTTATAACTATGCCAGTGATTAGCAGAATGTGAGAATACATTTGGAAGAAAGAGAGGAAGAAATAGGAAGGAAGGAGAAATAGGAATGATTACCAATGCATTGTGACAGATAAGACTCATGGGTGTTGAGAATCCTATAGACCGGGTGGGAATTCTAACTCTGCCTTTTACTAACAGTGTGACCTCAGTTTTCCCATTTATATGGGCTGCTGTGAAGATAAATAACTTAATGCATATAATGTATTTAGAATTCTGTAACTGCTTGCTCTTAGTACTTTTATCATGCACCCAGTACTATGCTAAATAATTTAACATGTCCTGGGCACTGATGGAAATGGAAAAGGGAGTACTAGACTTTATTCTAGACTAGTTGGGAAAACACAACAATCCCATTAGAAACTATCAGGGAGCAACAAAAACCCAAGGCTCTAAGTGCTCTACAAATCCAGGTCCACATTGGATTATTTTTATGTGGCTAAATTATGTGGATTATTTAGGTGGATACTTTTTTAAAAAATCAGTTCCAGCAAAATAACTTTTTATTTTTTCTTTGTTTGATTCAGTCTCACTGTGTTACCCAGGCTGGAGTGCAGTGGCATGATCAATCTTGGCTCACTGCATGCAACCTCTGCCTCCCAGGTTTCAGTGATCCTCTTGCTTCAGCCACCCAAGTAGCTGGGATTACAGGCACACACCACCATGCCTGGGTAATTTTTTTGTATTTTTAGTGTAAACAAGGTTTCACCATTTTGGCCAGGCTGGTCTGTAACCCCTGACCTCAAGTGATTTGCCCGTGATTTGCCTGTTGCAGCCTACCAAAGTGCTGGGATTACAGGTGTGAGCCACTGCACCTAGCCCCAGTTAACTTCTTTTTGTGTGTTTAATGTCTTGAAGAGCTCTCTTTAATTTTGCATGGGTTTCTTAAAAGCATTTCATAGGTCATATGACAGGTTGATATGTCAACTTTATTTTTTAAAAACTCAATTATATGTTTGTCATGGTTTCTAGAGAGTTAACATCCTGAAAGTCTTTTAAAAATGTTATTAGTATATGTATTAAAAAACAGCTTTAGGGCAAAGTTAAAGTAGATTTGGTTCTCCCAGTGGTCTTCAATGGGAAATTTTAGGCTAGTCTGTAGGATTTTTTGTTCTGTAGTATGTGAGAGTCCTGTGTGTGTCTCTGGTTGAGGATATGGTGGTGCCTGCCCTCAGTCAGTAGAGGAAATGAGGAAATAACGAAACTTAACTGTAGCACTCTCCAACTACGAGAAAAGGGGACAGCTACAGCTTTTCCCCAAGCCTGGCGTGTTTAGGTCCTGAAGTATCACTGGCAATGCTATGGAAATTCTATCTGAGACCTTCTCCATTCTCCTCTTACTCATGTCTTCCAGTTTTAGCATGAGTCAGACTTGGGTTGGAGCCTGCATTCTGGCTCTACCTGTATGACCTTAGGCAATTATTTTAAATCTATGCCTTTTAATTATCCAATGGAGACAAACTGTCCATAAATTTGTGTGTTTGCAAGCACTTCAGGAGATTCTGATATGGGAGGAAGGTGTGAGGAATCTTTCAGGGAACTGAAATCCACAGAGGTGAACTGATTTGCCTAACGCCACAGAGCTCATCAGTTTCCAGGTGCAAGTCAATTCAGAGTTTTCCAACTTTCTCTATTGATTGAGCCAGAGTTTTCCAACTTTCTCTATTGATCCTCTAGGGTTGTCTCCAACTGTAAGACCTCAAATGTTCTTCAGAAAGAAACACCCTAGACAGACCCACCATTCAGCTCAAAGGTGTACCAGCTCACCTGCCTGTCCTCCTTCCCAGCTTTTGCCAAGCTATTCTCTTCTTCCTTAAGCCCCAGTAAAAACCTGGGTGTCATGGATTCGTTCTCCTTCACCCCATATGTAATCTTCTGGAAGTCCTGTTGGTTTTAAACTTGTAAATAACTTTCAGATTTATCTGCTTCTCTCTGTCTCTACCACCAAGTCTCTATCAGCTCCCATGTGGACGATAACTTTCTATCTGGTCTCAGGGCAAACTTTTCACAATGTGAATCTGCTCTCCCTCCATCACCTGTTTAAAAACCATCAGGCTGGGCACAATGGCTCATGCCTGTAATCCCAGCACTTTGGGAGGTCAGGGCAGGTGGATCACCTGAGGTCAGGAGTTTGAGACCAGCCTGGACAACATGGTGAAACCTCATCTCTACAAAAAATACAAAAATTAGCTGGGCATGGCAGCACATGCCTATAATCCCAGCTACTCAGGAGGCTGAGGCAGGAAAACCACTTGAACCCAGGAGGCAGAGGTTGTAGTGAGCCAACATGGCACCATTGCACTCCAGCCTGGGCAACAAGAGCAAAAATAAAAAACAAAACAAATAAATAAAGTTTAAAAACCCTTCAATGGCTCCCTATAGCTGTTAATTTGGAAATATAACATGACATGACCTCTGTGCCCTGCAAGGCCCTGCTCTTCAGTCTTACTTCATCCCATTCTGTATTCTTCTCCTCTCTGTGCTCCTTCTTCCAGCTCTCTGAATGTGTCAGCTCCTCCCTGCCACAGGGCCTCTGCGCATGACACTCACTTGCTGGAACACTCCTTTCCCTCTTCCTCCTCCTTTGCCCAGTCGGCTCCTACTTATCCTTCAGTTCTTACCTCAAGGCTCCCTTTCTTAAGAAAACCTTTTTTAACTGCTTCCAGTTTGTTAGGTTCCCGTTACAGGCACTCCTAGACACCCTCCCCCACTTTTTCTATATGTATGCTTATCACAGTCCGTAATTAATACATTCATTTATATAACTACTTGATTAATTTCGGTCTTTCCCATCACATAATATGTTCTACAAAAGCAGATAATGGGATTGATTTTGCTCACTCCCTGATCTATGACTCACTATTGTTCCCCTAGCCTCTAGAGCAGTGCCTAATGCATAGTAGATCCTCAATAAAAAATTGTTTAATAAATGAATGATGCTTATGTGCAACTCTTCCTTAAATCTTCCTTGATGTATCCTATCTGGCCCCAGTCACCCAAGGCTCATCTTTCATACATTTACACTTAGTTGAGCCATGTTGATACATGTGTATCTTTCATGTTCTCTTTATTGTAAGGTAACTTCTATTTAATATATTCCTCTTGGCCATCTTCGTTGATACTTTCTGAGTGTCTCAGATAGGAAATAGCAGGAGCTCGTGACTGTGAGGAAGGGAAGTACTTAGTAAATTACCCTTCCTCTCTCTCTTTTACTGAACTGCTGGGGAAATCCCTTTGATCATTAAAACCAGAAACAGAGTCAAGCTGGAGGCTGTCATGGTTTGCAGCAAAGCTTGAGCCCTAGATAATGGGGAAAAGAAAATGGAAATCTATAGCTCTTCATAATCTACTAAATTCCTTTACCTGAGAGAATCACAGCACAGGGTGCTCTCTGAGATCTTTGACATGATCATCTCACGAATTTCATACTATTGTAAATCATAATTGCAAATTGCTTTAAGCTATAATCTATGCCTATACAGAATGTAAGATTAGTAGATGGTTAGGCTGGGTGGTGCAGGGCACCTCACCAGGTATGTGTTTGACAGGTCAAACTATTGGCCTGAGGGAGAGATGGGGTGGGGAGGCTCTGAGATCTTCCCTGGGGCAGCTGGGAGTGTACCAGAGAACCAGAAAGTTATCATTGTGAAACTAGGGACTATCCTAGATAAGGTGTGTGGTGCCTTTGAACTTTGTGCTTAGGATGTGCTGACAATTCTTGTAGAGAGCAAATAGGCACTTATATTTTAGTTTGGGAAAGAAAGAATCTGCATAAGCTCTCCTTTTCTTCAAAGCCTAGGCACATCGGAATCTGCCTACTTGTTTATTAAGATATTCCAAAGGTCTGTCACACCTTTAGAAAAGGGGACATTTATTTTCTTTCTTTCTTTCTTTCTTTCTTTCTTTCTTTCTTTCTTTCTTTCTTTCTTTCTTTCTTTCTTTCTTTCTTTCTTTCTTTCTTTCTTTCTTTCTTTCTTTCTTTCCTTCCTTCCTTCCTTCCTTCCTTCCTTCCTTCTTTCTTTCTTGCCTTTTCTTTTCTTTTCTTTTCTTTTACTTTTTTTTTGAGACAGGGGTGTCACTATGTTGCCCAGGCTGGTCTTGAGCTCCTGAGCTCAAGTGATCCACCAGCCTTGGCCTCCCAAAGCACTGGGATTACAGACATGAGCCACTGCACCCGGCTGAAGGGTGTTTCTTTAAAAATGCAATCCTGAGTAGAAGATTCTATAACATCCACTCACTGTTGGCAAAGAGAGTGAGCTTTTTCTGAGTACCTTTTGCTGCAAAACCATTGAATTTCTGCCTGTTTCTAACAAGTTTGTGACATGAGAAAAGAGGCAGTATCAAGTGAACCCACCAACTTTGTTGGGCTGCTGCTTCTGTTTATAGTACTTTAGTGCTAGAGCTAGGAAATTATGATCCAGAATTTAAATATCAACACATTCCCTATTGTGACCTTCACTATACTTTTACTCTTCCTTTATCGACCTCATTATAATGTGTAATCATTTGCTGTTTGTGTCTGTTTGTTAGTTAGAGAAGTGAATTGTGTCTTTCCTACTAGACCATAAATTCCATGGGAGCAGGAATCTCTATCTTGATGACTTCTGTATCTGTTTGACCTAGAATCATCTTTGTATAGAGAGATGCTCAGTTAGCGTTCACAAGTGTCAATCATTGAGTCTTCACTGCAGCCTGAAGGCAGTCGTCATAATCACCTCCATTTATAAATGAGGAAGCTGAGCACAGAGAGGTTAAGTAGTTTGCTAGTCACTAGTGGAGCTAGGACTTGAACCTAATAGTTTGGATGGATTAATCATTACACTCTTATGCCACAAATACATATTTGTTAAAAGAGTGAAGTCTCCATGGGGGCAGATTTGGAGTAGGCTTGGCTATGTGATGTATGAATCACTCAGGCAGACATATTTCAGTGAGCTGGGAAGTCCTGATTATGGCGTGTGCCTGAACTAGCGAGTATTAGGTGAGGGACTGGGGAGGGTGTGGTAAGCGGAGCAGGGAAGTCTGGTCAGAGGTACTTCAGAAGCCAAGGAGGTCTGGCCTACTCTATTTCATACTACTCCTTTTTTTCTGATCAGGAGTTAAAGTCCAGGCTGTTTTTATCCCTGGAAGCAGAATGACCTAAATGGGAGAAACGAATGTATTTTCAAGGTTCCTGAAGCCAGACATAAGACTTATATGCTTTCCAACTGTGTAACCCTCTCTGATACCATTGACAAACAAGAGTATTCACACTGACTTGTGACATGCTCGCTTTCTTAAATATGATTTTATTTTTCTAACTATGTCTTTGAGATTTTTTTAAAAACTGGATCTTTACAATTATTCATGCTTATAGCTTTTGAAAAAGAAACCAACCAGTACCGAAGGATACAAAGTTAAAAAACAAAAACAAACAAAAAAAAAACTCATCCTCATTTATTTTTCCAGGTGTCTTTTTTGTACATATCAGTACATATCAACCACTGTATAATCTCACATTTTTTTTCACGTAAATGAGAACATACTATATGTTCTGAATTTTTTTCTTTTTTAAAAATTTGGGGGAACTGCTGGGTTATGGTAGCTTGAACATACAATTTTGTGATTTTGCTAAAACTGCAGAATGGAGGCTGGGCACAGTGGTTCATGCCTGTAATCTCAGCACTTTGGGAGGCTGGGTGGGCAGATCACTTGAGCCCAGGAGTTCAAGACCAGCCTGGCCAACATGGCAAAACCCTGTCTCTACGAAAAATACAAAATTTAGCCGGGCATGTGGGCACATGTCTGTAGTCTCAGCTACTCAGAAGGTTGAGGCAGGAGGCTTGCTTAAGCAGAAACACATAAAGATATGGACCCTGTGCCACCCAGATCAGTCTACAGTGAAGGTCAAAGTCAATGAGCCCCATCCTCAAACTTAAAGCTTCCAATCAACATAGACAACCAGCTATGTAAGAACAGCATCTAACACAGGGAAGTCCAAAATAAACAGAAAAGCAACTTGTGCAGGTAGAAGAAACATGACATTAATGTCCTGTTCGAAAATATTTCTTCCATGCACAAGACTACATCCTAGAAAATCCAACCTGTGCAAGCAGAAACCCATAAAGCTTCAACAATTTAGTAATAAATTCCCAGAAAGCAAGAGAGAAGAGAGAACCTGGAGGCGATAACATTTTTCAGAACTGATGGGCATGGATTTTGAGATTAAACAGTCCCAATGATTTTCAGTGCAATGGATGAAAAAATACCTCCAACATAATGTGAAATTTTATTACTTTAGGAATAAGGAAGATTCTACAAGCTCCCAGAGAGAGAAAACAACAACAAAAAACAAAACAGGTCACATACAAGAGATCAGCAACTTCTCAGCCGTAGCACCGAAAGCCAGAAGACAACAGACAATGCTTTCAACATATGAAAGACATTTATTTCCAACCTAGATTTCTATTGCAAGTCAAACTGTAGATCAAGTGAGAAGGCAAAACAAAACAACACAAAACAAAAAAATAATTTCAGGCAGGCAACTGTAAAAAAAATTTTAAAGTCTTTCTCAGGAAGCTCCTGGAGGATACATGTCATATAGATAATAAACAGAAAAAGCAACTTATGCAAGTAGAAGAAACATGACATTAATATCCTTATGGAAAATATTTCTTCCATGCACAAGACTTCATCCTAGAAAATCTGACCTGTGAAAGCAGAAATACATAAAGCCTCAACAAAGAAGGAGGAAGGCATGGAATACAGAAAGAAGAAGATCCAACACTGTGGAGAAGGGAAAGGGAATCTCCTGGAGAGTGGTCAAGGGAGATCCCAGCATGACGATTACACATTGATTGAAGAGGGCAGTCAGTATAGATTGGAACATCGTGACTCAGGAGGTGGCTTGAGCACTGTCATTCCCAAACTTTCTGCCATTGTACTTATCTTTTTAAAAACTGGTAAGAAGAACATAACATAAAATTTAATATCCCTAAAATATTAAATTGTGCTATTCAGTAGTGGTAAATATATTCACATTGTTGTGGAACAGAGCTTTAGAACTTTTTAATCTTGCAAAACTGAAAGTCTGTGCCCATTGAACGATAACCTCCTAGTCCCCCTCCCCTTGGCCTGGTAACCACAATTCTACTTTCTGTTTCCATGAATTTGACTACTTTAGATACCTCATCTAAGTGGATCCAGACAGTATTTGCTTTTGGTGACTGACTTATTTCACTTAGCATAAAGTCCTCAAGGTTAATACATCATGCAGCATGTGACAGATTTTCTTCCATGTTAAGGTTGAATAATATTCCATTGTATGTATATACCATATTTCGATTATCTCTTTATTCACTGATGGACATTTAGGTTGCTTCCACCTCTTGGCAATTGTGAATACTCTTGCTATGAATATGGATATGCAAATATCAATTTGAAATTCTGCTTTCAATTATTTTGAATCTACACTCTGATGTGGGATTGCTGGATCATATGGTACTACTATTTTTAATTTTGTGAGAAACCACCTACTGTTTTCCTTAGTGGTTGCACAATTTATAATCCCAGCAATAGCACACAAGTGTAATTTCTTCACATTTTCGGCAACACTTCTTTATTTTTTTATTGCAGCCATTCTAATTGGTGTGAAGTGATATCACATTGTGGTTTTCATCTCCATTTCTCTACTGATTAGTGATGCTGAGCTCCATGACTGTTGGCCATTTGTATATCATATTTGGTAAATATCTATATGAGTTCTTTGGTCATTTTAAAAATTGAGTTATTTGATGTTTTTGATGCTTAGTTGTAAGAATTCTTTATATATTCTAGATATTAATCCTTTATCAGATATATGATTTGTAAATATTTTCTTTCATTTTGTAGGCTACCTTTCCATGATCTTGATTACGTCTACTGATGCACAAAGTTGTGAAGTTTGTTGTAGTCCCATTTGCCTATTTTTGCTTTTGTTGCCTGTGCTTTTGGTGTTACATTTAAGAAATTATCACCAAATCAGTTTCTTAAAGATTTTTCCAAATTTCCTTTTAGTTTTCTTTTTTTTCTTTTAATTTTGTGGGTTTTTTATTTGTTTTCCCTATCCTTTCTTCTCGGAGTTTTATGGTTTGGGTCTTCTGTTTAATCTTTAATCCATTTGAGTTAATTTTTATAGATAGCGTAAGATACAGATCCAACTTCATAATATTTTTTGATATGAAGTTACCATAATTGCTATAATTAGTCTCTTTTTGATGGATACTTAAATTGTTTCCAGATTTTTTTGCTATTTCAAATATTACTTTAATGAATATCTGTGAATATGGATCTATGCCATGTTATATCTATAAGATAAATATTCAGAAGTGAGCTTTCTGGGACAAAGGGTATGTGCATTTACAGTTTTGATCAGTCTGTCAGATTCCTCTTCTGAGAAGTTGCACTGGTTTATACTCCCACAAACAATATCTGCTTCTCCACACTTTGATCAACATTGAATATTATGGGGTTTTTTTTTTTTTTTTTTGAGATGGAGTCTTGCTGTTTCCCAGGCTGGAGTACAGTGGCGTGGTCTCAGCTCACTGCAAACTCTGCCTCCAGGTTCAAATGATTTTCCTGCCTCAGCCTCCCGCATAGCTGGGATTACAGGTGCGGGCCACCACACCCAGCTAATTTTTGCATTTTTAAAAGTAGATTACAGGTGTGATTACAGGCGTGAGCCACTGGGATTACAGGCGTGAGCCACCGTGCCCGGCCTCAATATTATCCATTTTTTATTCCTCACTCTTGCTGTTATTCGTGGATATTGAGCATCAAACGTATAGTGTCTGCTATATGTCATGTCCTTTGTTTTTCTTTGGCCTGCTGTCTTTCTAAATGATTTGTAAGAGTGGATAATTTCTTAATGAATCCTCAGGGCTGTTGTAAATGTCAAAAGTGTTTGTTCTCCTAAAGAAAGACAAACCTGCCAGGTGCAGTGGCTCATGCCTGTAATCCCAGCACTTTCGGAGGCCGAGGCAGGTGGATAACCGGAGGTCAGTAGTTCGAGACCAGCCTGACCAACATGGAGAAACCCTGTCTCTACTAAAAATACAAAAATTAGCCGGGCATGGTGGTGCATGCCTATAATCCCAGCTACCTGGGAGGCTGAGGCAGGAGAATCACTGGAACCTGGGAGGTGGAGATTGCGGTGAGGCGAGATTGTGCCATTGCACAAAAGAAAAGAAAAAAAAGAAAAGAAGGAAGGAAGGAAACGCAGGCAGGCAAGCAAGCAAAGAAAGATCCAGAAATGTCTGATGAGGGCATAGGTGAGAATGCTAATGTTGGCCACATTTCACATTTGGCAAAAAAAATGTCATTTAAATACATAGGACTACTTGTGTGCCAGAAATAAAAACAACCAACTAATCCTGCTAAAAGCCCAGCAAATTATTAGGGTGATAATTGTCTTGAGGGAGAAAGTGATTTTGTGGCAAAAAGCAAATTGATTTTTAGTTTTTAGATCTGTTACTTCTTTCCTGACCCACTTGTTTAATTTCATTCTGAGTTTCCATAATTTGTCTTCAACCCCAACCTTATAAAAGTGCTGCCTCAACCAGTCTGAATATTTACGCACGTGCATCCCCATTTTTATAAAAAACTAAGAGGCCAGGCGCAGTAGCTCACGCCTGTGATCTCAGCACTTTGGGAGGCCGAGGCGGGCGGATCACGAGGTCAAGAGATGAGACCATCCTGGCCAACATGGTGAAACCCCATCTCTACTAAAAATACAAACAGATTAGCCGGGCGTGGTGGCGCGTGCCTGTAGCCCCAGCTGCTGAGGAGGCTGAGGCAGGAGAATTGCTTGAAACCGGAAAAGGGAAGTCGCAGTGAGGCGAGATCGCATCACTGCACTCCAGCCTGGCAATTGAGCGAAACTCTGTCTCAAAAAACAGACAAAAAACACCAAGAAATGGTTTTCCTTTTCCACGTTACTCTTTCCCTTTACTCCCTAGCAGACAGTCTTCACGAGCAGCAGCTGTTTCCAAGACAGGGTTTGGGCCGCTGAAGATATTCCTGGTCCTGCATGCAGGTGTTAATAGTCATTAGCATTCTGTCAAGGAAAAGAGTGGTTTCTGGCCGGGCGTGGTGGCTCACGCCTATAATCCAAGCACTTTGGAGGCCAAGGCGGGCGGATCACCTGAGGTCAGGAGTTGAAGTCCAGCCTGACCAACAAGGTGAAATCCCGTATAAAAAAAAAAAAAAAAAATAGTGGTTTCTGATAAAGCAATAGCTGGGGATAGTTGACCTAAATAACTTCTCTTTCTTTTACATTAATAGTAAGGTAACTTCGTAAAAGAAGAGAAACGTGCCATAGGGTGGAGAGATACATGATGGATGTTTATAACTTGCATCTATCAACACAGATAGGTAATAACTAAGAATCCAAAAATAAGCCTCTCTGCATCGTTTGTAGAAACACAGGACCAGAAAGCCCCATATAATGTCATAGATTACATGTCTTTATCACTAGGGAGGTTTCCCCTTTGCCACCCAGACAGTGGGTTGGGCATCCTCCTGCTCATAAATATCTCTGGGGGCTCCATCACCATCTTCAGAAAACCACTTGGATGCCAAACTCTCCTGCAAGTCAGGTTCTTGCTTCATTTAGTTGAGGTTATTTGCTCTTGTATCCTATTATGAACATGGAAAGAGACCTGACCACTAATCCATAACCTAATAATCTTCCACTGGCTTCTTTTATCACTTCTATGCTATTTCTTCAAACTAAAATAATCCTCTCCTGTGATGCAGTTTTTCCCCTCTACATTCGTGAATAATGTCAAAGCTCTGTTTTGACTTCTCTCTCCATATGACACCCAAATTATTCTCCTTTGGTGTTGAAATTTGCAATGGAACATTCAGTTATTTGAACATAATTGAAGGTAGAAAGGGACAGTGATGGTGTTGTCATAACTACAAAATTTTATTTTTTGTCTCTCCTGCTTCCAACCTCCAATCTCCAGCTCCAGCCATCAGGACAAGAGTACCACCTGTTTAAAAGCCTTACAATACAAATTCAACAAAATTTATGATCGGGACTGGGTGCAGTGTCTCATACTTGTAATCCCAGCACTTTGGGAGATTGAGGCAGGCAGATCACTTGAGGCTGGGAGTTCAAGACTAGCCAGGCCAACATGGTGCAACGCTGTCTCTACTAAAAATGCAAAAATTAGCCTGGTGTGGTGGCAGGTAGCTGTAATCACAGCTACTCAGGTGGCTGAGACAGGAGAACTGCTTGAACCTGGAAGGTGAGGCTGTGGTGAGCCAGAATCGTACCACTGCACTCCAGCCTGGGTGACAGAGTGAGACTCCATCTGAAAAACAAACAAAACACAAAATTTATGAGTGAGTGCTGGCATTGTGCCAGAATCTTTTTTCTTATAGAACCCTCAAAGATAGAATATTCCATTATTAAAACAGCATTCTGTGAAGGTCTGCCTCTATTCATTACCTCTGAAGGCAGCATGAAAGATCACAGGAGATCGAAGACGCTTATACCATGGAATTAGAGCTTGATAAAATTTATTCTGCTGTTAACTTCCACATAATTATGTATGATACATTATTAATGATTTGCAGTAGGGAACTGATACGAAGTTCCTGTTCTTCCTTGACTATGGCACTGGTGAGTCAAAATCTTGCCCAAAGATAGTTATGAGAATTGCCTCCCTTGCCTCCTGGCCCAGGTCTCTGCTTGCATTTCTGTGTTTATGCTGCCCTGTTCTTGTGCTATGCTAGTCAGGGTTGGGATGGCCAAGTTCTTGAATGAGGAATCTCATTTTCATCCTTTTGAAGTTTTTTTAAGTGTTTTTGCCAACTGCATTGCTAAAGAGCCATCCTCTCATCAAAGGAGTCTGCAGTAAGGCAAATACTTGTTTCCTGTTACTGAGAAAGGACTACTCCTCTCTTTATTTACGTGTTTGTTCTGTTTTGTTCTCTTTTCCTCCAGCAGTCTGATACTGTGTTTTGTCTATTCCTTGGCTGGAAAAATGTTTCCTGGTTTTTTCCCCCCCTTTTTCTTAAGAACGAATATTGGCCCCTATTTACAGAACATGCTCAACAGAAAAAATTTGGAAAACACCAAAAAGCACAAGGGAAAAGCTATTCATAATCTTAGTACCCAGAAGTTACCACTATTATCATTTTAGTTTATCTATCTCGTCTATCTATCTGATCTCTCTAGGCATTTTAATTTTTTTTTACAAAAGAGCTATCATATCATGCTTCCTGTTCTATACATTTATTTTTTTGAGACGGAGTCTCTACTCTGTTGCCCAGGCTGGAGTGCAGTGGTACAATCTTAGCTCACCCCAACCTCTGCCTATGGGGTTCAAGTGATTCTCTGGTCTCAGCCTCCCAGGTAGCTGGGATTACAGGTGTGTGCACCATGCCTGGCTAAGTTTTGTATTTTTTAGTAGAGAAGAGGTTTCACCATGTTGGCCAGGGTGGTCTCAAACTCCTGACCTCAGGTTATCCACCCCCTGCCCCCCACCACCTTGGCCTCCCAAAGTGCTGGGATTACAGGCTTGAGACACTGAGCCCAGCATGTTCTATACATTTCCAAATTTGATAATATGTTAAATTCATCTTTCCATATTTTGATGTTAAGAACATATTCTACAACACTATTTTATTAAGCTTAATAGATTTTATTAGCTCAATTTTATAAACAGATATTTTTATTTTTCCTGTCATATAATATTACGAGTATGATTGTACAGACACCATTGGACTCATTTGACATTTTCTTCAGTATAAATTCCTAGAAGTGAAATCATAGGGTCAAAGGTTATGCACATTTTAAGACTTTGGATAATATGGCCACATTGCCCTTCTTGAAGGTGGAACCAGATTGGTTTCCCGTCAGCAATCAAGGGTCCATTTTTCTTTATTATGGACAATACTGGGCACTTGACTTTTTAAAATCTTTGTCAATTTGATGTGTATGAAGTAGTATCTCAATGTTTAATATGGCATTTCTTTGCTTATGAGTCTGAATTTATTTACATGTCTTTCATGGCCAGATATACTTTTTCGTAATTTGCTTCTTTAAGTTGTTGCACCTTGTCTATTTTGTTTGTCTTTTTCTAATTTCTTTGTGTTTATAGATAAACTTCACTAACTCCCTGACAACATGGCAGAAGTGGTTATCAGCCTGGAGTCCCACTGCCTGGGCCTAAATCCTACTATACCCTTAACAGCTGTGACCCTGGGTAAGTTAGCTTTGATCAGTGCATACAACAGGAGAAAAAAATCAAGTAAAATTAGGTTAAATGTTATTGTTGTCATGTGGCAGCTGTGTTACTGGGGATTAAGCAAATTGTCTATTATTCTGAATTTTGCTTCCTCTTTTGAAAATAAGGATAACAATATCTACAGAAGTTACAAATTTCTGAAATCTAAGAGGCATACAAAGACTATATGCATATATAGTCTTAACTCAGTTGCTCTCAAATTTTAACGTTCACAAGAAACACCTAGAGTGCTTTTAAAAATACAGATTCTTGTGCTCTCTTCGGCAGCACATATACTAAAATTGGAACGATGCAGAGAAGATTAGCATGGCCCCTGTGCAAGGATGACACGCAAATTCGTTAAGACTTCCATATTTAAAAAAAAATACAGATTCTTGGGTCCTACTTTCAGAAATTCCTATTCAAAGAGGGTGAAATGGGGTCCAGAGATAAAAAGTGGCCGTTACATCAGTCAACCGTATCTCATAACTATTGGGAATATAGAAATTCTGCTCAGAGCTAATACAACAAGGCTCTTCTGTTAGTTGTCCTAAGGTACTATTCTTATACAGAACAGTTCTCCTAGGTTAATCACCAAGCCTATTTAGTTTGTTTAAATTGAGGAAAAAGAAACTGGTATTCTGACTGAGTTGGGAAAGCAAATCTTTTATTGAATAAGATTTTGGTGTCAGCATCTATGATGTTGAGGGAATACATATTTTTAGTCTTTTGCTAGGACCCACATTTTATTCAAAAACAATTAAGGAGTTTCTCCAACATTTTGTTGATTGCTGCTGCAACTAAGTTCTTATGTGAAATTCTCTCTTTTCCACATGGCTTAAGCCTACAAATTTGGGTACTTTTAAAAGAAATTAAATATTTCTTATTATCAGGTTATATTATAAAGTATATAAATCTTCAGTTTAATTGAGAAGATATCTTTAATTGAGAAGACATGCTTTGCATTCATATCTAGGACATATTTATTCTAGTGGCATTAAGTAGGCATGAACTGAGTACATGTGAAAATGATTGCCTACCTAATTTTAATTAATTACTTGGTCTTCTTACCTGTGCGCTGTTTTAGACTACAGTTTTCCTGTTAGAGAACTCATCTTTTCATTACGGTAGGTTGGGTTTATCTTCCCTATACATGTCCCATATTTTCAAACATCAAAAGTTATCACATTTCTAAGATTATGAATTTTATTGTAGTTTTTGGAAAGCAGCCCCAAGTAGATGCTGGCAGCAGAAGTTTTTCACCCTGTTGGGCCTCATGAAAGGGAATTTTCATTTACTTCAAAAGACATCTTTAAAAAAGCTCCAAATGCAGTGTACCTTAATTCATACAAATTGGAAAGCAGGATGTAGATGAGGCTGTGAAATCAACCACTAGCGCAGTGCCCAGTTGTAGAGGGACTGGAACAACTGAGACTGTACTGATGAATTGATTCAGATACTATCACAAGTAGGTGCCTAGATGGTGCGATTCCAGGTTCTCAAGTAATTCTCAGGTCAAGTGTCTTAGAGCCTAAAATTTACCTTTAGAGAAGACTTTTCCTCATTACATGGACCTTTTTCACATTTTCCTCGAGAGATGGTTTAATTAGTCTCTAATTCCTTGGTTTATCAGAAGGCTTTCTGCCCAGATGAGACCAACAAGGAGAAAGCTAGTGAAAAATGAAGAGCTGAAGAGAAGAAAGAGCCCCCTAAAAGTATGAGAAGACTATGCTGAGCTTGACAGGTTTCTCCCAGCCAGACTTTAGGCATTTCTGTCTCCTCTGCTTGTCTCACTTGACTCTGCTATTGTGTGTCCCCTGAACCAGATGGTCATTTATGAAAGGTTTTCTGAATTCCTAGAAGAAATTTTTACAGGTTGATTAAGCTTCTGCTTCCTCTCTGTGCATGTGCAGGTTCTGGTTTTTATCTGGATCGCTTGGAAACTTTGAGAAACGTTCTTTGTGGGAAGGCGGGTGTGATGATGATGATGGTGATGATGATGCTTTTTGAATCACACTCTGTTTGATACAGTAAAACTTGGGGACACTCCACCCACAATGACATGACATTGAATAAAATGCTGTTGTCACCTGGCCCCCACCCTCATTTCAACTCTACTTCTTCGGTAGGGGCTGGAAAGTGACTTCTTTCTGATTATTTAACACTTGCTCAGTTCATTTGTAAGTTAATTGCCTAAACATCTAATAAGTACAGATATTTTATTTATTTTATTTATTTATTTATTTTGAGATGGAGTCTCGCTGTATCACCCAAGCTGGAGTGTGGTGGCTCAGTCTCAGCTCACTGCAACCTCCACCTCCTGAGTTCAAGCAATTCTCTGCCTTAGCCTCCCGAGTAGCTGAGATTACAGGTGCCTGCCACCACACCCGGCTACATTTTGTATTTTTAGTAGAAATGGGGCTTCACCATCTTGGCCAGGCTGGTCTTGAACTCCTGACTGCATGATCCACACACCTCAGCCTCCCAAAGTGCTGGGATTACAGGCGTGAGCCACCGCACCCAGCCAGTACAAATATTTTAAAATTTAAAATATTATTTTTCAGTGGCCTTATAGCATTATACTTCTGTACTTTACAGCATTAAAATATCTGGACTCCACTTACCCTACTACAACATAGTTTAATTGTACTTTTGAATGTCATATTCTGGCCAGGCTCAGTGGCTCATGCCTGTAATCCCAGCACCTTGGGAGGCCAAGGTGGGCAACTGCTTGAGCCCAGGAGTTTAAGACCAGTCTGGGACACATGGTGAAACCCCATCTGCAGAAAAATACAAAACTTAGCTGGGTGTGGTGGAACACATCTGTAATCCCAGCTACTTGGGAGGCTGAGGTGGGACAATGGCTTGAGCCTGGGAGGCAGAGGTTGCAGTGAGCCAGGATTGCACCATTGCACTCCAGCCTGGGTGACAGAGCCAGACTCTGTGAAAAAAGAAAAAAATTGTAATCTGATGTTTTTCTTAGAATTTAAACCCTTCCCTGGCATTTTCCTTCCTTTCTTCACTCCTTTCTTTCTCTCATTCCCTAACACTCATTGCATCACAGGCACTTTCCTTAAGAAACTCCTAGTTGGGGTGGGGATGTTGGGAGAGAGTCTAACTGGTTTGTTAGGATTGATTGAACAACGTAGAGGGCCGTTGAAGCAAAGCACAAGTGACGCAAAACCAACAATTCTCTCTTCCCTCTCAAAAATGTTAACACTAGTCTTTAACTTATTTTCACTTGAAAGCCCCATTTCTCAAAGAGTACCATACCCTCCACCAGGTGCTTCATTCCCCTCCTCACTATCATCAGAAAATCTTCATGAATCTCTTGAGTGGTTTGTTACTATCTCAAGCTGCCATTTCATTTCCTTGGCCACTTCCGCAGATGCGTTGAGGTCTTCTGCTTCTCCTGCTGTCTTCTTGAGGAGTCTTAATGAACACGTGACAGAAGCTTCTATAGTTCCGTTCCCTCGGAGACCTCTTCAGTTCTAATGATCCTTTTTTCCATTGCTGCCTCTCACACCAACAGCCCCACCTTGGATTTTGCCATCTAGCAGGGCTGCTTCACCCTGCTCACACTCCACCCTGATCATGGCTGTTACTCCCTTTTTCATTACATCACCTCTTGCATCTCCCTGGCTTCTCCAATTCCTTCCACTTCCTTGGCTTTCAAATGGATTCCACCTCTTTTGATTTCATTTTCTTTCCTGGGCATACGTAGACCTTATTTTATAGTCATCTAGGGCAGGTGTGTGTGTGTGTGTGTGTGTGTGTGTGTGTGTGTGTGTGTGTGTGTGTGTGTGTTTGTCTGTAAGTAGGAATATGTGTTATATTTAATTTGTTTTAGATGACCTATTTTTATTGATAAGGAATGTATATACCTTAAAATGCACAAGTCTTAGATGTGCAACCTGAAGAAATTTTACATATTTATCACCTGTGTAACCACTGCCCAGATCAAGATCTAGAACATTTCCATTACCCCATGGAACTCTGTCTAGCTCATTTCCTGTCAAAAACTGCCCTTCATATGTAACCACTGTCTTAACTTCTAATAGCAGGTGTTAGATTTTGCCTATTCTTGAGTTTCCTATGAACGGAGAAATCTCTGCTCCATAGAAATCAAGATGTAAAGAAATTACATGTTACTGCGCATCACGTGATGGGAACTGGGTTTGACATGTGTTCATTAGTTACACTTGCACACACACGTGGTGATTATAATAAAGAGGGGGGAATCCCTTTCTCAATGTCACTGAGTTCTTTGTCCTTTTCTCGGAGTTGTGAGTCCCCGGAACCTCACCTCTATCGCTCTTGACATCTTGTGCCATTTAGCTCAATGTCCTGATGCTCACATCCTCCTTGCCTCCCCTTGCACCCACCCCCACCCCCACACCCTCCTGCCATGCAGCTCCATAAAAGGGAAATAGTCCTTCTGTGTCTTTCTCTGACTCTACTCTTACTCACAGAATAATGCAGCTGGGCCCAAGCAAAGATACCTTGCAAACAGCCACTGTGAAAACACCACCACATGGCTGTAGGGCAAGCATGCTCTACCTTGATTTGAGCAGAGAAGGAAGCATAGTTTGCTGTAATATTTTACTTTGCATACTCCTTTAAGCCTTCCAATATAATAATGTACAAGTATTACTGGCCTAATTTGTCCAAATTTTTGTTGCATGAAAGAGAAGAAACAATGTCGGGATCCAAAGGAAGAGCCAACCACATTTATTGCTTGTTTCAACCTCTTTGCAGTTTCTAGGTGACTTGCTTTTGTGTTCTCAGAGATCCATCCTGGGTCCTCTCTTCTCCTCCCTCCACTCACTCTCCCTGGGAAATTGCATCATCATCTGCTGTGGTTTCAGCCATCACTCTGTTTTCTCCCTGGGTGTGACTGCCAAATATTTTCATCTCAACCCAACCTTGGACTGAGTCCTAGTCCATCCTTCCTGGATCTCTCCACTTGCATGTCCTGCAGCCATCTCTAAGTCAACAGGTCCGAAACTGAACTCAGACTCTGCTCACCCTCCGCAGTCTATGTATTGATGAGGCAATGTCTCTCCTCACCTTTGCCAGTGAGTTCTGCCTAATTCTCTTTTCTCTGTTCCTTTCCCACTACTTGCAAGGGCACTGCCCTAGTTCACACTGTCATAGCCTGCCAGATCTTGCCTTAAATTCTTCCTGTTTATTCCCCTCCCTCTGTACTGTTCCTACTGTTGAGGGTGGGATTGGGGGTAAGAAGAGAGATCTTTCTGACACAAGATCTGTTCATATCATACTCTGAGTCGTAATTCTTTGGTGGGGTTGAGGGAAAATGTTGGTCAAAGGCTACAAAATTTCAGTTAGGAGGAATAAGTTCAAGAAATCTCTTGTACAACATGGTCATTAACATGTATTCTTAAAAATCTCTAGGAGAGTCAATTTTAAGTGTTCTCCCCACAAAAATATGTGAGTTAAGGCATATGTTAATTAGCTCAATTTAGCCATTCCACAGTGTATACATATTTCAAAGCAATAAATATATATAATTTTTGTCAATTAAGAAATTAATTAAACAAAACAAAAAAACCTCAAATTGCTTCAGAGTTTCCCCATTTCAACCTGTTAATCCAGCATGTAATCCTTTCATAATCCGGTCTCTGCCTACTTGATCAGATTTACCACCTGGCCGCTGTGTCTTGAAACTTTGAGTGTCAGTAGTGCTGAAATATCAGATACTCGTATGTCTGATACTAATACGCTGTATGCTCTGCCCTGTGCTACCGTTTACTGTTCCTGAAATGCCCTCTTCCTACCCACCTGGGAAGAGTGGAATAGCCTCAATGCTACCTCCTTCGTGAGTCTTTCCTGACTCCCTCTCCCTTAAGCATAGCTTGTGTCCCACAGACACAAGGTAATGAATTCTGCAAACAACATGAGTGAGCTTGAAAGCAGCTCCTAGGAGGCAAGTGTCTTCCAGTACTGTAATTGCCTGCATTTGTTATCTCTTTCTCAGCTATAAGTTCCCACAGGGCAGAATCTCTCATTTAGCTTTGCACAAGAAGATGCTCAGTATCCATTAGTTAAATGGATTAATGAATAAATAGAAAGAATGTAGCAGTGTGCTGGGTATTTCCCAAAAGTAGGACACCATTTCTACCCTTTTTAGACTTACTGTGGAAAGAATGATGAAAGCCAGAAAGGTAAGAAACCAGCAGTAAGCAGCTACTCTCTGGGAATATTTGCCTCCATTGAGTGTGTGGTAGAGTGTGATTCTAGGAAACTACCTTCTCTTTTTGATTAATTGGTAGATCTATGACCTCTGGTAGGGCTGGGGCTTCAGGTACTGGGGCCAGGGTAGTAGTGAGGAAGACTATTAATAGGGTGAGGATGGGTTTTCCAGAAATGTGAGTGTGTTTTTGGAAGACTCCTGTGCATGAGTAGAATGTTGCTAGGAAGACGGTTATGACAGATTTGTCCACACAATGACAAGGTTGGCAGGAGACGAGTGAGATAAGCAGTGAGATGGTGAATAATTTAGGGCTCATCGACAGAGGCACAGTCCACATTGCTTGGGCTGAGTTCCTTTCAAGTGTGCTCAGATATTCCACCCTTGGGGATCACATCTAATTCATCTGTTATATCTTAAGGGCTGACCTATCATAATTGTCAACTAACTGATTTCTTTCCCAAGCACCACTGAGACAGAAATTAAGTCAGGAAAAGCTTAATATGTATACATACAGACACACACACACACACACACACACACACACACACACAATCATTCACAAGCTCATGGTATTTCAACCGATAAAGAATATAAACCACGGTTTTTGAGACCATACTGGGAGAGGTCATTTAATATCATCTGTAAGGTTTCATTATTTTCTTCTGGGATGGAGGCAGGTTAATGTGTAAGTGCACACACATCCTCAAACATATGTGTGCTCAGCTATATAAAGCACAAAGTTTGCAAACTTCCTGAAAGCATTATTAGCTCCTTATAAAAGAAGTAATTGAGGGCCAGGCACAGTGGCTTATGCCTGTAATCCCAGCACTTTGGGAGGCCGAGGCAGGCAGATCACTTGAGGTTAGGAGTTCGGGACCAGTCTGGCCAACATGGGGAAAGCTTGTCTCTACCAAAAATACAAAAAATTAGCCAGGCATTGTGGTGTGTGTCACAGTGTAATCCCAGCTACTCGGGAAGCTAAGGCAGGAGAATCGCTTAAACCCAGGAGGCAGAGGTTGTAGTGAGCTGAGATTGCGCCACTGCACTCCAGCCTGGGTGACAGAGTCAGACTGCATCTAAAAAAAAAAAAGTAATTGAAGACTAGATGGGTTAAATGACTTGCCTTTGATCACAGAATAATTTTGGACAAGTTACTTAGGCTTTCTGAGACTCAATTTTCTCACTTCTAAAATAGGGATGGGGGAAATTATTTCCCCAAATTCTATTCTATTTGTACACTGTGTAGCAGCTACCTTAAAAAAACAGAGTCAGAGTAGTTCTCAACCTTGGTAGTTACCCCCTGAAGGTATTCGAAAATGTGTGGGAATATTTCTAGATTGTCACAATAACTTGATGCGGGATACTCCTCTTAACGTTTGGTGATTCAGATTCATTCCTGATCACGGACTGGGTCCTGATGAGTGTAACTCAGGATAATCCTTTTCCTTTGCCATAGTTGGGGATGGATGTACCCTTTACCCTTAAGGGACTGTCTTCCAAGATGGAGAACTGTAAAGGAGCCACGAGAACAGTTATAAAGAAACATTAACTGGTGGTATCACTGGTGGTAGAAGTCTGACACTTAATCATACCCTGCCTTACATTGTTTCCTACTGTTTCTCATGGGTTCATCCTGTGCACTCCAACTGGACTGGAAGCCCTTTGAGGGTACAGATCACCTCTGAAAACTCTCTTTTATTTCTTATAACATCAAGTCTAATGCTTTGTGCATAAAATGCTCTCAATAAATTGCAGCTGAATTGAATAAAATAGGTTTGGGGTTAAAATCTACCCTAGAAGTGTGGGTTTAGGAAAAATTTCTAGTTTCTGCAGGCACTGCTAGCCTGAGAGCAGCCAAAGTACACTTGGGTTGGATCAGTAATTTCTTAAAACCCCAGGGGCAGAAAGGCACTTAAAGGTTATGGGACATCCTACTTGTTAACCTGTGCAGCAGTGATGGGTACTATCTTTTTAAAGGGTGATAGTGACTTTCAACAAGGGACAATAAACCTCCCTGTTTATGCAAAAGATTTTTGGAAATGTGATAAGGGACATTTTGGGTTGTCACATGGGTGAGGGGCACTGATGGCACTTAGTGGGCAGGGGCCATGGATTCTAAATGATCTCACAGCACAGAAAAGTCCTTCACAATGAAGAACTGTCCTGTTGCAAATGTCAGTAACAATCCTTTTGACAAACACTGCAAAACTGGAGCTCATTCAGGGAAGAGAGACTAAGTGATAGTCATCAACAGGTAGTTTTTATGAGATCTATTTCAATTCAATATAAAGAGGTCCTTTTCGCCCCTTCTTGTTTCCCTATTTTTCTCTATAATTATTAATCATTAAGAAAAAAATTCTATATATATGTCTGAATATATATGTTTGCATGTTTTTAATTTTTTAAACAAAAGAGGTTATATTGTGTATTCTGAAACTTGCTTTTTCACTTTACATACTGCTTGAATATATTTCTATACCATCAAGTATGCTAATAAAAATGATAATTGCTAATATTTATTCAATGTTAACTATGAAACAGAGATTGCCTAATCAATTTCTGTGTAATAACTCATTCAATCTTCCCAACAACTCTTTGAGGTAGGCTCTGCTGTTAACTTCTATGGCAGACTGACTGTAAAGATCCCCCAGGATGATCTCTGCCTCTTGAGGTTCATGTCCTTTTATAATCTCCTCCTCTTGAGTTTGTGTAGGACCTGTGATTTGCTTCTAACCAATGGAATATGGCAAGATGATGAGTTTTACTCTTGTGATTATATTACATCTCTATCTTGCCAGCCAACTAGCATTAGCTACTTTTTTGCTGACTTGATGAAATAAGTGACTATGTTGCATGAACTGTAGGTGCTTTTAGAAGCTTCTAGCTGACAACCAGCAAGAAGCTGGGTTCCTCAGTCCTGCAGTCATAAGAAAATGAATTCTGCAAACAACTTTATAACCATACTCTGGCCTTGGCCACTCATCACTTGAAAGCCAAAAAATCAAGAGATGAGCTTTGGTGAAAGGAAAGTTAGGTTTATGTAAGAAGTCAGCAACCTGGGGCAGTCAGTGAACTAGTGTTCAATGTCTGTCTCTCTGAGCTGTGCCTCCAGATAAGGGATTTTTAAAGGAAATCAGGGGAAATGATGATCAAAACATTCTTGTAAAAAGTGCACAGTTTCCTTGCTTTCTTGGTCAGTATTTTGTGACCTTCTGCAGGTGCCATCAGTCTTATTCTTATCAGCCTGTTCAGCTCATTCCCAGAGTTGTTGGTTGGCATATTTTCTTTTACTTCTGTTGAGGGTCCTGTTTTCTTCAGGCTGTTTTTAGTGAATAGTCTATAGACTCAAGCAAAGCAATAATTATATTCAAGCAAGCAAACCTTTCTGTAACATAGAATCAATACTGTTATTTGAGTGAGCATGAAAGCAGAGTCTCCCTCAGTTAAGCTCCTGAATTAGAACACATCCTAGCTGACAACTTGATTGCAGTCATGTGGAATCCTGAGCAGAGGGCCCCACTAAGTTGTGTCTGGACTCCTGGCCCATGGAAACAGTGAGATAATAAATATGTATAGTTTTAAGCTTCAAAATTTATAGCAATTTTTTAATACAGCATAGGAAACTAATCCAAGCCCATTTACAAATGAGAAAACAGAGGCAGAAGGAAAGTAAATAATTTGGCTGAGGTTATGCAGTGACAAAGCTGGTATATGAACCTTGGCTTCAGAGATCATGGTCTTTGTCACTCTGTTTGTCTGCCTCTATGCAAATCTACCTCATTCTTTTAAACAGCTAGGAGGTCTCATATCATATGCATATATAGTCAGGCCTTGGTGTCTGTGGGTTCCATATCAATAAATTCAACCAGCTGCAGATTGAAAATAATTTGTAAAAAAAAAGGAATGTTTTCACCTGTACTGAATGTATACAGACCTTTTTATCTTGTTATTATTCCCTAAAAATATAGTATAACAACTATTTACATAGCATTTACATTGTATTAGGTATTATAAGTAATATAGAGATGATTTAAAGTATTTGGGAGGATATAGAAAGGTTATATGCAAATCCTACACCATTGTATATAAAGGACTTGTGCATCTATGGATTTTGGCATCTGACAGGGTCCAGGAGTCAAGCTCCCACAGATACCAAGGGACAACTGTACTGTGATTTATTTATTCATGTTTCTACTGATAGACACAGACTATTTCCTGTTTGTTTCTTCAAGTATTGATGTATTTCATTTATTATGTATTTATGTTGTAATGAACATTTCTTCACCCACTTTTATGAATATATCTTCAGAATAATATTTAGTAGTAAAATTGCTGGACTAAAATTTATTTGCATGTAAAATTTTGATAGAATGGTCAGGTTTCCTACAAAGAGATTACACCAATATGAAGAAATTTTCTTTTAAAGCTGCCCATAAATGGAATGTGGGAGATTTGGGATAGAAGTGGCAGATTAAACATACCTTTGTACTTCTTTCTCTCTCCTCAAACCACTCAAACTAAAATAAAGATTGTTTCTAAGAGGCACAGACCCACAAGGATAGGAGAATAAGACGGGAGGTCAACCAACACTATTATGAAGGTAGAAAGCGATGGGCAAGTGGTAACTGACTTAACACATCCGGGCAAGGTGAATATTAAGCTGATAGTGGGAAACATTGTGAATTCCTCGATTTTAACTTTGAATCTCTCAAAGACTTTGGAATTGGTGGCACCAGCTACTTATCTTGGAAACAAGAGTAAAGAGGAGAAGTTGAGTAGTCGGAGTGATGGACCTCTCCCTCAAACAATTCAGCGATTCTACATCATTGCTCCATCCCCACTTCAATCTTAGCAGAAGCCTGGAGTTTTTTTTTCCTCTAGAAATGATAAAACACAGTCTTTAGACTGTAGATTCAAGCATAGGTAAAGGCAGTAACAGAGGTATTATCTCTAAACACCCATGAGCCCTTAGACTGTGTCATGAAGGACTCTAGTTTCCAAACAGAAAAACAGAAGAGCATACCCTTGCATATCTGATCAGCCCAAGAAGAAATACTTGATGTTTCTGAGGTTGGAGGTTCCCCAAGAAACAGCTCAGCTAGATTATCCTACTTTGAAGCCAAAATTGGACAGCCATATTCAAAGATCAGAGCTTTCAATCAGCATTTTAATTTTAAGAGTAGACAATCAAGGAATAGCAGACCACTGAGAATAGCCTCAAATGAAAGATAAAGACCAAAACATTCAAATAAACAACTGGAGAAAGCTAACTCAGAGTGGGGAAAAAGGATTATGCAAGCAGAAGAAACCTTCAAGGAAAAAATTATTAATATTTTTATAGGTAGAAAATAAAATATTTTAACTGCAAAATGAAAATAAGGTGCTAGCAAATGTAATTAATAAAACAAAAATAAGCTCTTAGAAATTAATAATGACATCAAAAATGAATATTCAATAGAATGGTTGGAAGGTAATGTTAAGGAAACATCTCAGAAATTAGAAGAGAAAGAAAAGAGACAGAAGACAGGGGGAAATAGTAAGATAAAATAATTAGAGGGTCGGTTCTGGAAGCACAGTATTTGAATACAAGTATTCAAAAGAGGAAACAGAGAAAACTAAAAGGAGGAAATCATCAACAAAGTAATTCAAGCACATTTCCCAGAACTGGAAGACATGAGTTTCCTGACTGAAATTGGAAACTGAATGTGGTACTGAATGCCAACCACAATGCAAGAAAATAGACCCACACCCAAGGTAACACTGTGAAACTTCAAGACACTCAGGGAGATATTAAAAGCTTCAAGGAAGACAAGGCAGGTCATATACAAAGAACCAGCGACCAGAATGACTCTAGTCTTCTCAACAGCAACAAGAGAAGCCAGAATACAATTTTGAATCAAGTTATAGGTGGAATAAAGACATGCAGAGCCCTGAAAAGACTCAACAAGGTTACCTACTAAACAGCCTTTCTCAGGAAGCCACTCTTTAGCACCACTAAAACAATGGAGAAAACCAAAGGAGAGAAACACTGGAGATACAGAAAATGGGAGAAGGGTAAAGGGAATCTCCAGTGATGGTAAAGGAAAATTCCCAGATGGTAACTCTGTACCAGGCTTGGAGGTAATCAGTTCACATTAGAATAGACCAGGAGACTCTGAGAGAGGCTTCTTCAAAGATGTGAAATGGCTCGAATATCTGATGTGTCTGAATGTCTTGAGAGGAAATTCAGACATTTGGCAGAAAATTGAGGGTTTGAATTCTGATAAATACATAGAAAACTAAGTGAAGGCAAAAAGTAAGTTTCTTAAATTCAGGAGAAACACAAGAGTTGTGTAGAAGAGGAAAAATAATTATGACTTACCCCATGACTCAGCTCTGAAGAGTGTTTCTGTAGTTATAATAATGTTAACACAAAATACTGATCTAACCCAAATCAGTACATAAACTACGTTCGAATAATAAGAAGATGGAGAGGGTGTGTGTATTGTGTAGGGGAATGAAAGAATGAAATCTTCATCCAACATTGTGGGTAGTTACCGCAGAATTCCTAATACTAAAAAATAAAGAAATACCAATACAAGCTTGTTATTTAGAAATATAGAGGTAAAGATTTCAAAAAGAATTGCCAAAGAAAATTGCAAGTGGGTGCCTCCAGGGGAAGGACTTCTGCTTTTCTTAACGAATCTTATATAACTATTCAACTCTTCAACTATGTGCACATGTAACTCTGATTAAAAAAGAAAAGTGTGTGCCACCTCTGATGTGTTTTTTGTCTCTGGGATGTTTGAGAAGATCTTTTAGGAGTGTGCTGTAAAGGTAATCCAAGCATCCTGAGGGTGATTGAGTGAAATTCCTTAGTTTCTTTCACACCTGGAGTTTGATGAGCTTATAATTTTCAGTAATGAAACTATTTCCAAAGCAGTTGATATCCTATGGAACTGTGGAAAATTTCTTTTTTAAACTGAAATATAGCCCCAGATAGTCTCTACTGTTGGTTCTGGTTTTACTACTTGGGACATAAAAAACAAATCCATGTCCCTACATGGATGAACCTGGAAACCATCATTCTCAGCAAACTGACACAAGAACACAAAATCAAACACCGCATGTTCTCACTCATAGGCGGGTGTTGAACAATGAGAACACATGGACACAGGGAGGGGAGCACTATACGCTGGGGTATGTTGGGGGAAAATAGGGGAGGGACAG